>CAUYLG010060674.1:0-50207 GCA_963573385.1 Cacajao melanocephalus
AGGCGGAGGTTGCAGCGAGCTGAGATCGCGGCACTGCACTGCAGCCTTGGCAACAGAGCCAGACTCTGTCTCTAAATAAATAAATAAAAGTGAGTTATTACCAGCCTGGGCAACATGGTGAGACCCCATCTCTGCAAAAAAAAATTAAAAAATTAAAAATTAGCCGGGTGTGGTGGTGCACACCTGTACTCCTAGCTACTTGGGAGGCTGAAGTGAGAGGAACACTTGAACCCAGGAAGTGGAGGCTGCAGGGAGCCATGATTATGCCAGTGCACTCCAGTCTGGTGACAGGCCAAGACCCTGTCTCACAAAAAGGGGAGTTATTTCACTGGGTTCTATGGGGCAACAGGATTGAATTCACTGGGATCCTCTGCAGGGCTGGCAGAACACGCCCAAAACTGTCCTCCTGAGGGACAGAGGACAGCGTGAGCCACTGCCTGCAGCCTCTGTTGCTCAAGGTCTGCCCACGCCAACCCCTCCCTCTTCCAGGCTTGGCAGGCACGGACGACAAGCAGGTTCCTGCAGGCATTCCATCACGCAGGCAGAGGAACTCCAGAGCAGAAAGGGTCATCTAGGTGGCAGAGATGAGGTGAAGAGCCGTCAGGTCCTCCCGCAGGAAGCTGGCCACGGTCAGCCAACTGGGAATGAGGCAGAGGGCCCAGCACAGGCGGCCTCCTGGGGCGGAGAAGAGGAGCTCCACACACAGGCCATTGTGCACTCGGGTCTGCGTGGCACTCACTGGCCCTGCTGCTAAGGTCTGTGGCTGGGGTACTCATAGCTGTTCTCTTGGTGCGGCCCCAGGGTCTACCCCAGCTGACTTAGCCCCACGGAGGCTCACTCTGGCCCCTCAGACCCGTCCAGGAGCTTCCTCCCCATGGCCTCTGTGGCAGACTCGCTTCACCATCCACCATGGCTGCACCGTGACGGACTGCCAGCTCCAACTCCGCACCTTCCCCATGCCCCAGGGAGCACACAGCAGCTTCTGAGTCCCTTCCAGGCCTCTGGGAGCTGAGGGCAGCTTGGCAGTGTTCACGCAGATCCACTTGGCGTTAAACCTGTAGCTCCACCATTTCATCTAGAAGGCGCACAGGCTGCTCGGAGGGCTGACTTCCTAACACAGGTGGGACACACACCTTCTGTTTTCAGCTTTCAATCTGTCCTCTCGATTTCCTAAGTAATGAGACTGGGACACACCAGGCAGGTTCTTCCCCTTCTCTCCACCCCTCACCAGCTGTATGGTGGGGGGGGCTTTCCTCCCTTCCTTCCATCCTCACTTCCCCCTTGCAGAGATGGCACACCCCTCCTCCACCTTTCCCCAGGTCGTAACGGTGGAGGGCTTCAGAGGGGTATAATCTCAGGAGAGAGGTAATGAGAACGAGATCTGTTTAATGTTTTCAAAGTATTGCCATCATGATTTTCATGCAGCAAATAATTACTGTGTGTACAGTTCTAGAGACTAAAAATATAGTGGTGAACATGGCAAAGCCCCTGCATGGAACTGACCCTCTAACGGCGGAAACAGGTAATCAATGAGAAAAGTTACAGAAAAAGAACGCAGGATGAGGGTTAGAGTGACGGGTGCTCTGTTAGTTGGGGTGGTCGGGGAGGCTGAGAGCGGGGCAAGAGCAGGTCACTCCTCCTCCCTGATGATCAGAGGATTTTAAACCGTATGCATCAGAGCTGGGGCTCAGAGACCTTACAGTCCAGGTCAAAACATCCAGTCCCCTGCCGCTGCCTCTGTAGAAGCAGGCTGGACAGTAGATGAGAAGAGCCTGGGGCCTCAGCAGGGTCTGAACTCCCCGAGGCAGGGCTCAGGGGCTGGCCAAGCAGTAAGGCGAGGGTGCCTGGCTGGACACGGGTCCCTCATTGCAGCAGTGACCCGGACCCACAGACCCATCTGGATGTGGGTAACAAGAAGCCCCCCCATCAGCTCATTGTCCTCGGTGTCAAGTGACAGAGAACAAGCAGCTCTTGAAAAGACTAATATTTACTCTTCAAACGGGAGCTGGCACAGGCTGTTTCCTGCAACTGGCGTCTGACTCGCCCTGTGGGATGGACACCACAGGAGGCCCTCCAGGAGATAGGCAAATGTCCCCTGGACGCCAGCATTCAGGACGAGACGATGTCTGCGAGATGGGGACAACGTGTTCCAAGGCTCCATCAGACACATCTCATTTCTGCCTGCACACCTCGCAGCGGAGAGCTCACTGCCCCTGCAGCCCTGCTGGACGGCTCTGTGAGAAAGTTCGTTCTAGGGCCGGCCCTGTGTTCTTTGCTCCAGCCCTTGCTCTGGTCCCTGGGGCCTCAGGAAATGCGCCTGGAGTAACCCTCAGGGCAGTGGTGGTCCTGAGCACCTTTATTCCCCCCACCCCCACCCGCCGCTGGCTTCACTTCCCCAGGCTCACACTCTGGGTTCTGTGGGCAGAACATGCTATTTCTGGGGTGGGAGGAAGTCATTGCCCTGAGGGCACCTCTGTCCCCCTGCAGCTGTGTTCCTTGTCCTCGTGAGAGCTCTTCAGCTGAGTGCCTCTATGGGAAAGTCTTGGCCAGGAAACGGCTGGAATACGGGGAGGAGAGAGTCCCCAGTGGCTTGGCAGTCACAGCCAGCTCCCCTGCCCACTTTCCCCTCTGGAGTCTCTCCTCTCTGCTCTTCCCCACCCAAGCCCCCTGTGGCTTCCAGAGCCCTCCCTAACCAATATAGCCGCAGGCTTCAGTTTCCCTGCACCCTTCCCACACCACCACTGCAGCCCCGGAGGCGCCAACACTCTGGCAGCATATGGGGCTTTAGAGCCCCCAGCGGCCAGCCTTCTCAACCTCATCATGTTAACCGCAGGGCTGGGCACGGCCAAGACAAGAGCTCCTGGGGAAAAGCAGGCCCACCTCATTCTCCCAGAGCTCTCGGAACTGACTGCTGACTTCAGCAACACTCCTTTTTTTTTTTTTTTTTTTTTTCTTTTCAGATGGAGTCTCACTCTGTTGCCCAGGCTGGAGTGCAGTGGCATGATCTCGGCTCACTGCAACCTCCGCCTCCCGAGTTCAAGCAATTCTTGCCTCAGCCTCCCAAGTAGCTGGGAATACATGTGCCCACCACCACACCTGGCTAATTTTTGTATTTTTAGTAGAGACAGCATTTCACAATCTTGGCCAGCCTGGTCTTGAACTCCTGACCTCGTGATCCACCCACCTCGGCCTCCCAAAGTGCTGGGATTACAGGCTTTAGCCACTGCACCTGGCCCACAACCATCTTTTTAAAACAATTCCTTATCCCTATATCTAATTCCCAAGTTCCTGGTCCCTTGTAAGCAGCCATTCAAGTGTATTTAACATGTATCTTTTTGCATCTATCCTCAGAAAATATTTTCTCATCTTGCAAGCATATATCTCTTATGATATAACAGTCATTTTTCACTGGGCTCTGAGTTTTGAAGATTCATCCATGTGACGTTACATCTAAATCTGGTACATCTGCCTGCATCGTGACTCCATGGTGGATACACAGATCGCTTTCTTTCCATGATGAATACACAGATTGCTTTCCACCAACACCAATAAGTCTTAAATGAACATGTCCCCTTAAGGATCTGTGTAAGAATTTTCCCAGGACATATAGTCAGGAGTCAAATTTCCACTTCACAAGGTGTGCACCCTTAACTGGAGTAAATAGGCTTTACTCGTTTGTTAAGGCTGCCCTAACGAAGTACCGCAGTCTGGGTGGTTTAAGCAGACATTCATTTTCTCATGGGTTGGGACTTCAATGAGTGAATTCTGGGGGGACAGAATTCAGCCCCTCACCATGGCATGGCTCTGCAGACCGGCTGTGCCTCCTTCTCACTGCCAGCTCACAAGAGGTCCTGCATCCCCACACTCCCTGCCACCCCACACTCCCTGCCGCCCCACACTTGGTGTCATCCAGCTTTGCAAGATTTGCCAAACTCATAGGTGTAAGGGGATGTCTTATTATTGTCTTAATGTGTATTGCCAATGACTTTAAATCTCTTCATATGCTTATTAGCTTTTTAGGTTTTCTCTTCTGTAAATTGCACATTTTTCTATTGGGATTGCTCTTTCTTGCTGGTTTACAGGAATTTCTTCTGTGTTATTAATTAATCCCTTATTGGTTTCTGGCATCATAAATATCTCCTCCCATCCTTCTAACTTTGCCCATAAAAAAGTCCTTATTTGTGTATCATCAAATTCATCAATCATTTTGCCTTAAGGGCTGTGCCTGTGACATTTTTGTTAAGAAGTCCTTTTCCGCCACAGGCCACAAAGGTGATCTCCAAGTTCTTCAGTGTGCTCCATAGGTTTTGCCGTCCACATCTGATCCCAGCAACATCTTGCTTGATGCTGACTCAGCAGAGCCAGGTGGGCTCCTTCCTTGCAGAGCGTCTCCTCCACTGGCACTGCCCAGACGCGTGGCAGCGGTGTGGCAACACTTCTGGTGCCTGGCCCCCTTCAAGGGGTAGGGCCCAAGAAAAAAGAAGGCAACTCACCAGCCAGAGCTTCTCTTCCAGCCCCCTGGCATAGGAGGAACACTTTCCTGGGCCAGAGTCTGCTGTTAGTCTTTGTGGGTACTGCCGAGTGGGGGCGGCCCCTTGTTTCCTGGTCAGGGAAACAGAGCTCTGCACGTTGCTGTTATTAGCTCCCAGGACAAGCCCCAGCTTCCCCACCTGAGTGAAAAGTGGTTGAAGCAGATGGTGTCTGAAAACTGTCCACTCCCAAATCCTAGCCCCCAGTAACTCAAGATGTTTATTTTGGAAGTCACTGCCTTCCTCTGAAAGATTCTGACTCAGGACAGATGGTGCAGACTCTTGGAAAGTGAATTCCCCAATGTGTTTAGAGGATGGTCAGGAGGGGTTGGTGCATTTGCTTCCTTTCTGGGAACTTAATCAGGTACTACAGGAACGGCCTTTGCAAAAGGCCACCGTCCCTCGGCTGGAAACCTGATGGTGTGGCCAGCAGCTGCGCCCCCTGGTGGCCATTCTGTGGTCAGGCTGGTCCTGGGAGATGAAACTTCACCTTCACGGTGGACAAGAGCCCAAAACGGAAGGCAGGGAAAGCACCTGCCGCACACAGCAGGGCAGGGGCAGAGCCTGCAAAGAGGGCAGGCTGCCCAGCCCCAGGGCACCGTCGCAACTGCTATTTTGGTTGGGGATTGGTACTAAAGACTTTTTGAGCCCTTGCACCTGTCTGGGCCTCGCTGGCCAAGATGACCTGAGTTTCACGTCTCTCCGCCCCTCCCGTTACGTCAGGCCCACATCACACTGTCTAGGAAAGCCTCCGGAATCCAGAATTGTCCACCCAAGTGCAAAGACACATGTTAACAAACACTTTAGATTTATTCTGCCATTTCTGAAGCCACCTCATTTATGTATACATAGGATACAAATGGCTCTACATTTTTACATACTTTTATACAAGTTTAGGTTATACTACTATATGAGTCTGTTAAAACGTACCCATTAGTTACTCAAAATAGATATTTATTGTTACAAGAAAACCGTAAGAAGCTTGTGTAACATGAACAGCAGGTATTTAAAATATGTAAAGTAAATGGTTTTGCCCTGACTAAATCAGCCTATTTTATGCTCTTAATAGAAAAGCCCATTAAACAAAACAGAATCCTGGAGGATCAAATCATATGAATGATTCATTAAATAACACTTCTGAAGCAACCACAGAATCATATCAACGTAAGGGTTAAAGAAGGTCATATGTACCAAGCATGGGTTGGAGGAACAGAATGGGTTTGTTAATTTTACCCTGAATAAAAGGCGCTTGTGGGGAACAGCTCTGCCATCAGTACACATGGGCAGATGTTTCCGTATCCAGCCATTCCCAGATTCACTAACAAGCCCTTTGCCACAGGTTCCCTGCTGATGAGGTTTCTCTAGCAACAGAAGTCTGACCTCACTGCTCCCAGACGGGAGAATCGGAGCTCTCCTCATTTGGGTCAGGGATGGCTCACGAGGTTTGGTCCAGCCAGCAGAACCAGCTCCTTGGATCCTAGAATAAACCAGACACCAATGGTACCACGGGCTCTGTGCCCAGGGAGAAGTCACGTCCAGCGTGGGAAGAAGAGGGGCTGCTAGCTTTTGGAGTGAAAAGATGAGGCCGTTTACACTGTATTATAACAAAATGCCTTTTTGTAAAGGCCAGAAGAAACAGCTGTGCTGTGCTGCCTGAAGCATGCAGAAAAACCCTTCAAGTAGCAGGTGAAGGCAAAGCCTTTCTCCTCCCACACACAAGGGATTCACCCAGTATTCCCCTCCACTACCAGTTCTGACCCTCATAACAGCACCCCGGGGGTGCAGATTGATGTCATCACCATTTATCAGATGAGGAAACTGAGGTCTGATGGGCAACGATTTGCGCAGTGTGACACAGGACTCGGTGAAGAGCTCACCCTCACCTCCTCTCTCAAGGGCACAGCTGTGCTCTTCCTCCACCATTATTAATACTCACGGTGCACAGACAGAGCTTCCCCAGACCTGTGCAGCATTCCGTGCAAAAACATTTGGAATGTGAGCGACGGCTGAACAGCAGCTTGCCAGGCACATCTGACCACCATGAACACTCCCACTCCTGCCTGTCCTCACTTAGGCTGCACTGTGCAAGCAGCAGGTTCTCAGAGGGCCACTGTCCTGCATGTGACAAGGAGTGGCCAACTTTCACAGAACAGCAAATGGCAGCCCTGGCTGCAAGGTGCAGCATGCAGCCCCCACATGCCAAGGGGCAGCTGCTATCTTCCAGCAGAGGGAGAAGGCCCAGCTCTGCCCCTACCTACACCCTGCTTCCTGTGCCTCACACGGCCGCCTTGCTGCCGGCCTGCTGGCTGTTGTCTTCGACTCTGAGCTGTGCTGACCACCAAGAGTGTTCATCCTCTCCAAGACTTGACTCCCAGGCATGGGTGGGAGACTTGAACCTCAATGCAATGTTCTCCCACTCTGAAGCTCATCTACCCACGCCATTCGTTACCATTAAAGGTGCCTTTCTCATCCCTCCACAGACTCCAGTTTCAGCCTCTGTCTCCGGAGCTGGAGTGCATAGGGTAGAGGTAGAAAACGGCATGAGAGTTGGAGAATGAGAGCACCTAAAAAAGAACAGAGGAGCTCAAGCTCATTTAATCAAAGTGTTTTAATGTTTTAATTTCAGCATTCTCCAGAGTTCACAGAAAAGAGGGATGCAAGCCCAAAAAGCAAAACCAGGAGCTCATAATCACATGCCTCCTGCTGCAGGCAGTGGGGCCTCTGGTACTGACAGGGAATGCCACCCGAATTTTCCCCCACTGTCTCCACTCAGGAAAAGGAAAGCCAGGCACAGTCCTCATCACAGGAAGTCTAGCCTAATGGGGGAAAACAGACTTACATGTTTCCCTCCCTAGCATACTAGGGAAGGGGAAACCTTTTGGGCTTTGGCCCCTTGGTTGGGAAACCCTTCCTAAGAGCACTGAGCCATACCCTGGCCCTGGTACAGTAGCTGGGACTTAACACACTCTGATGCTCAAGGCCTTGCGGCGTCTGATACCAGAAGGCAGCTTTAAAGTTTTGTTTTCAACGTTATTTCATCCATTCCCAGATCTAGCCCAGTGAGGTCAGCTGCACAGGTAGCATTGAACTACCGGGAAAACAGAAGTGCTACAACAGTGAGTCCGCGGGGGAGTGAGGAAACTACTGGGATTTGGAACCGGTTTGCTGGTAGGGAGGATCACACAGGAGGTTATAAACCTCTGACCCGCAACCAAGTCAAACCTAAGCCTGGGGATTCCCCTGGATGAAATCAGCAGAACTTCTTTCCTATTATCAGTCTCTCCTTCAGTGAGTTGAGGACTCTTTCAGCTAGCGGGATTTCAGTCAAACAATCTTGTTGTGGTCATTATTTGAACTGTTTTCCTAGTGCATCTTTTCCCTTTTGTTTGCAAAAGTCAATCTCACCCCATATAGATGTTACCTGATATCCACACATTCGACCTGGTGTGGATAACATCTCAGGTAGTGCCTCAGAGGTCAGGAAGCATTACCATGAGGGACTCATCTTCAACGACCGTTTCTTTACTGCCTACTGAATACAGATCATAGGCTCAGATGGCCAAAGCACCCGGGGTACAGGTCTACACGGCAACCCAATGCCACATTGGCTTAAAAAGAAAACAGTCCATTTTAAAGCTGTTCTTATCAACTTCAAAGCTTTTTTGTGCTTCTCATTTAAAATGATTTCCCTCCCCTCCTTAACTTCCCATTTTATTTCACCATGTCTTCAAAACTGTCTCCCAGAAAGACTGAAAATTCACCTGCTGGGTATGCAGCAAATTATGCAGATGTGAAATCAATGGAGACGATCTTGGAGTTGATGTTGGAGTATGTTGCCAACATAATCTTCATATCCAGGCTTTTTAGACAGGGTTTCACTCTGTCACGCAGGCCAGGGTGCAGTGGTGTGATTACACCTCACTGAAGCCTCAAACTCCTGGACTCAAGGGATCTTCCCGCCTCAGCCTCCCAAAGTACTGGGATTACAGGCATGTGCCATCACATCCGGCTAATTTTTTTGTTGCTGTTTGTTTGTTTTTGTAGAGATGGGTCTTACTGTGTTTTCCAGGCTGGTCTCAAACAACTGGCCTCAACTGATTGTCCTGCTTTGGCTTTCCAAGGTCCTGGGAATACAGGCATGAGCCATTGTGCCTGGCCCACATCCAGATACTCTATGTTTGGCCAAAAATAGAAAATTCTGTCATAAAAAATAAAGTCACTATGGCAACATTTTCCCGACGTAGTTCCCAGTATACAAATTCGTTTTTCTTAAAATGATACCAAGGTAGCTCAATAGTACCAGTGATAACCAAATACAATTGAACTTTCTAAAACTACATTCTTACTTTCCCTATCTGCTCAGCTCTTGTCATGGTTTTCCACTTTTAAAAACTATCAAAATAGGATTTTTTAAAAACATATCAAGACTACATAATTCAACTGAAAGTGTTCCATGCAGCTGTGGCTGAACTATGCAGATTCCAGACTTCTACGGAGAGCAGTCCAAACAGCAAACTCCCAAAATGGCCTCCTGAGTGGCGCTAAACAAGCCAGGCTGAAATTCTGGGAGACCTAAGGAATCTTATCCAGAGCCGTATTTTGGAAAACTATGATCAATCAATTTGACAATGAAAGAAAGTAACTTTCCAGAGTATGTGTTAAGTATATCTCTATAAAGCTTTAAAAAGTTAACAACTATTTAACTCTTGTTCATCAAAAATGAGGCCCTCAAGCCAATTAAGATGACTGGGAAAGACACAGAGGAGTGATTAACTTTGGAGGCGCTCTGGGAACCCGTACACAGGGTGCAGCAGTCATCATCATCAGAACAACAGGCACTCGGCTCTACTGAACAGGCTGGCGGCAGCACCACCCCAGCAGGTCTGTGAAGTGCCACTGGGCCCATGCTCATGTACTCCAGGCTGTGGCCGATCGTGAAGAATCCCGGAATTCTCATTTCTGCTCATGCTGATGAACGTATCATCTAGTAGTACTGGTTATTCAACTGATTTTAAAAATATTCAGATATGTCCTGCAAATAAATATATAACATTTCTGTACCCACACAGTCCCACCACCATAAAAGGATACAGATCAATTAAATTAACTCAGATTTCTTAACCATTTTCTCAGCTTAAGTTTGCCCTCACCCTAAATGAAGTCCAAATTATACCCAAAATATATTTAAATATTCCAAAGGTATATCGAACCTAAGATACCGAAAAAATGTAAACAAAATTTATCTAGCTTATATTTACGAACCATATTTTTAGGTTTTTAATTCACCCTGTCCTGACCCTCTGGGAAAAAAAAGGCCTAACCAAGTTATATTTAGACTGAAGCTGATTTGGATTTTAAAGTGGTTCCTTGGAGACAACTGCCAATTACTAAAACCAGTGTTACTGAATCTAGTGGTTTACTGCATCATTCAATTTAAAAGACCAAAATATTTCCTTTCTGCTCTTCCAGTAAAGCTCTTTCTGGATAAGGCCCCAGATCCAGCTGTCCTAAGTAAACGTGCGAAACTGGAGATCCCGCAGTCACGCTCGGCACAGAACCAAGGCTGGGTATCAAGCGGCCTCCTGACTTCCACTGCAACTGTTCAACCTCCCCAATTCCTGGTTTTTCAGTCCAGTTGGCTGAAAAGGATGGAAACTGGAGTGTAAAGCAGAGAAGCAGAAAGAGAAACATAGATTGATTCTCAAAAGAAAATCAAAGAATCCATTCATCACAGTGTCATCCTCATACTCCACAGTCAGACTGCTTCTCCTGAAGCTGCCTTGTTAGTATCTGGAATGAAGACAGAACAGCCACTCCTATGTGGAAGAGGATTTGCCAAAGGTTCCTGAGCCCGTGCAGGTACACGTTGCCCAGGCAAATGAAGAGCAGCAGCAGCACCACCTTCACGGTCCTGGCTGGGCTGTAGAACAGGTACAAATAACACTGAAACGAGACCAGAGGAGGAATTCCAATCAGACAGAAAATGGCCACCAGACAATATGCGAAATTCACCTCCCACAGCTTCCATGAAGCGTGTCATTTCTCTCACATTCGCTGATTAAATTGAATTCATTACAATGAAGTGTGGACCCACTGGTTAGGCTGTTGCCAATCACTGGATGAAAGTGAGGATGTGGAAGATTAAAGGGAAGTGAAATAGATGTCCCAGGAAGAAGCAGTGCATGGCACATCTGAAAGAAGTTCAAGAAACAGAAATGCCCAGGCTGCTGTAGAGAAAGAAGAGCTGCAGGTAAGCTGCAGATGGCCAAGCCGGGGGACCCTAACGTGACTGACTGGCCTCCCAGGGAAGTTTTCCTTCAAGGAGCCATGACAGGCAAGCAAGCTGGTGAGAGGAAGCCGTGCCTTTACTGTTTTGCTTTCTCCTGAGCTGCGACTACACTGAGTCCCACTCTTCCCTTGGGCACCCTCCTTATCATGTCTTCCACAGCATCACTGAGTCGGGGAAAGGTCTCACAGCAGGGAGAAGGACTGGCATTCTGCATATGACTATCACACATAAAAGGGGCCATTCTTGTTCTGCAGAAGGTGGAAACAGCATTTTGGTTCAATGCTGTCTGTTTTTTGTTTCTCGTTTTTTTTTTTTTAAAAAGGGCATTCGCTGAACACTGATCAATCCAACAAAGATTCAATCTACAGAGGGAGGGAGTGAGCCCTCCATTGAAGGAGCTATCCAACTAGGAACACAGCTGAAGGAATGAGGTGGAACTGTGCGATCCCTGCAGACAATGTCTTGCTCTGTTGCCCAGGCTGGAATGCAGTGGTGTGATCTCAGCTCACTGCAACCTCAGCTTCCTGAGTAGCTGGGACAATAGGTATGCACCACCACAACTGGCTAATTTTTGTATTTTTATTATAACAGAGATAGGGTTTCACCATGTTGCCCAGGCTGGTCTTGAACTCCTGGCCTCAAGCGATCTGCAGGCCTTGGCCTCCCAAAGTGCTAGGATTACAGGCGTGAGCCACCCTTGGCCTTGAACAAGGGCTTTCCCTTCCGAGCACTAAGTTCTTCCTCTGTAAAATGAGAGGACTGGGCAGGGTGGGTCTAAGGTCCTCCACTAAGGGCTTGGTATTGTCCTTGATTTGAACCATGACCTTAGCGGAACAAAAATCACAAGTAGAAACTTGCTGACAGATGAACAGAAGAACAAAATAAGGTCAGGGATTTAATCCACTCATCAAAATATCGTTTCACCTACCTGGAAAATGCAGGCTACAAAAGGAACAAGAAAAGCCAGAATGTTTCCCATTTCCTCACGTGCAACCTAAAACAAATACAAGGAACACAAGGAAAGGGATATTTAGATGAAAGAAAACACTATGACAAAAAGCACTTTACTCCGCCTTCCATCTGGCGTGGTTGACGGTACAAAATCCCCAGCTAGGTGAGACACAGGTTCCTGTTTATGCACCAGGTCAGCATCAGCACACAAACGTTTTCAACAGCCTGGCCACAGCACGTGCCTCCTGTCTCCAACCTGAAATGAGCCGCCCATCCCTCCACCTCTCGGAACCCTAAGTGTCTGTCAAGACCAAGCTTTCTCTAATTCCTCCCATTCTTAGGCACTGCCACCTCCTTGATGTTGCCACCAGACACTGTTTTGGGCCACAAGAGTCCCCAAGGCAGGGAGGGACTATGTCTTAACTATCTTGCTGGCCAGGTACTTATTCTAATGTATACAAACAAACAGACGGTTGGCAAGCATCTGGTTAAGAGCAATCATAATCAATAAGAGTAGAAATCACATCACACATTGATCAAAGACAGGATGTGGTAACAGGCAATGACCACTCATAACACAGGCCTGCTGCCATTCTCCAAACAGGTCAGTCTACATCCGTCTCCTGAGGTTCAATACCAGTCATGCTGCAGACTTTACCCACCATGTGCATAAGTGTGAACATGGTGGCTCTATCTTTAAAAGTAATATCTACCTGTTGATGCTGATAATGGTTCTATACCTTTTTTTTTTTTTTTTGTGACAAAGTTTCTCTCTTGTTGCCCAGGCTGGAGTGCAATGGCACGATCTAGGCTCACTGCAACCTCTGCCTCCTGGTTTCAAGCAACTCTTCCGCCTCAGCCTCCTGAGTAGCTGGGATTACAGGCATGCACCACCATGCCAGGCTAATTTTGTATGTTTAGTAGAGATAGGGTTTCACCATGTTGGCCATGCTGGTCTCGAACTACTGACCTCAGGTGATCTACCCGCCTCAACCTCCCAAAGTGCTGGCATTACAGGTATGAGCCACCGCACTCAGCCTATACCTTCTTAAAGTATTTAAAATACTTCAAAATTTTAAAACTATTTTTAAAAAGCATTGAAACAGTAAGTTCGTTTGAGATGAGCAGACCAGCGAAGGAACTTCCTAGTGATATATAATTCGTTGACAAGACACAAGGAAGGTTGCATCTGCATTATATAAATCAGATTACAGGACAATATTTTCTCAGGTGAAAAAGAGCCTGAACCCTTAAAATTAGAGAATGAAACTTCCATCCTAGGTAAATAATCCACTCCCTGGAGTGACTCCTGGGGTCCCAAGATCCACAGGGTGGTCTAATGTCCTTGCCATAAATTCTGCATTTGTTACCAATATCTTGGCACGCCCCTCTGGCCTCTTAGGACAACAGATATAAAAAAGCAACTTTCATAGTCGTTCAACTTACTACAAAGAATAAAATTCAGAATAAAATTGATATTAGATTTGAAAAATTGTAACCTCAGTGCATAATAACCTTATAGATAAAATGTATCCCTATCACTTTCTTCTGTCATATGTCCTTCAATTTAAACTGTTAAAAAAAAAAAAAAAGGTTACCTGTAAAGAATGTTCTGCAAGGTGAACTCCACGAATGAGATTCAGGGCGGCACACATGATGTTAAGAATGAGGGAGAGGATGCCCAGGGCTGTCACTGGTTCCATTCGGAAATTAGGAGCTTCACAATGAAAAAAAACAAGAGTCTAGTGAAAATAATTTCTATATGAAAGAGAAATAAAGACATGAACTACACTTACAGTAATGATAGGTTCAGTATGTTAAACACAAAATTATAAACATATTAATTGTAAAAGCAGCAGAAGTTAGAGGGAAAAAAAGGCAAGAAATGATGGACAGAATGGAGGTGGGTACCTGAGGAAAGTCTCTTCCAGAAAAGGCTCTTTCCAGGCAAGCACAGGTTTCTCAAGTGCTGCATTCCCTTTCTATCTGAAGCAGTGGTTTTCAGCCAGGGGCAGTCTGCCCCCAGTGGGCATCTGGCAATGTCTTAACTCATTTCTGGTTGTCACAACGAGAGACAGGGTAGAGGCCAGGAATGCTTCTAAACATCCGGCAGCGAATGCACAGGACAGCCCCCGTAATAAAGAATTATCTGATGTAAAAATGTCAATAGGGATTAGGCTGAAAAATCCTAAAACAATTTCTGGGTCAGGCATGGTGGTGCACGCCTATAATGCCAGCACTCTGGGAGGCTGAGGCAGGCGATAGATCGCTTGAGCTCAGGAGCTTAAAACCAGCCTGGGCAACATAGTGAGACCTTGTCTCTACAAAAAAAACTACAAAAAATTATCCAAGCGTGGTGACACATACCTGTAGTTCCAGCTACCTGGGAGGGTGAAGTGGGAAGATCACCTGAGCCTGGGAAGTTGAGGCTGCAGTGAGCCATGACTGCACCACTGCACTCAAGCCTGGGCAACAGAGCAAGACCTTGTCTCGAAAAAAAAAAAAGTTCAGGTGCGGTGGCTCATGCCTGTAACCTCAGCACCTTGGGAGGCTAAGGTGAGAGAATCACTTGAACTCAGGAGTTTCAGACCAGCTGGGCAACATGGTGAAACCCCATCTCTATCAAAAAGAAATATATATATATTAAAATTATATATAATTATATATATATAAATTATATAAAATTAGCCAGGTGTAGTCCCAGCTACTCAGGAAGCTAAGGTGGGAGGATAGCTTGAGCCCTGGAGGTGGAGGTTGCAGTAAGCAGAGATCCTACCACTGTACTTTAGCCTGGATGACAGAGCAAGACCCTGTCTCAATAAAAAATTAAATAAATAAAATAATGTCTTACACTACCAGAGAGGACCAAGGCTTTAGTAATTGGTTATTAAATGTTTAAAGCATTTCTATCATATGCCTCGACATTCAGCGTGTCCTCTTTTGGACAATGACAATATGCGATGTCATGTGCGCTTCCAGAGCAATTCACAGCAAATGCAATTTTTAAAATTCTAAACTAATTGGAAAGAGGTAAACATTGATTATTTAGGTTACAAGCTGTTTCTAGAACCATAGTTAGAACAAATTCTCATTTTCTCTGTAACGACAACCACTGAAATTGATTTTGGTTCACACAATTAGCTGGTGTCCCTCCCATTCTCTCACTATCCTCCTTTCTTGCCCTTGTATTTCACACACACACAAATACTAGCCACAATCCAACTATGCCTATTGTTAGTATGTTAGAGTTTCCACTGAGCAATTCAAAGTTACTGTTAGAACAGAATATGCTACCTGTAAAGAGTCTAACCTCAGGACAATAGTGTAAATCAATCACAGTAAAATAAGACAGGCAAGGTGACACTTTCTGGATTTGCTCCTCTTGTCTAAGTGTTCAAAAACAAAACACAAATTACAAAGATATGCCTGCACCCGTGTATGATAAGGGAGAAGCTTGGAGCTCAATTACCCAGTCTTCCTTTTGCAAAAATTAAGTTTATTCTCAATATAAACTGGAACCACTCATTGACTGGCATGAGAGCCAATCCAAGTATTGGTTGAAACACATTAAACTAAAACACAAAGTTAAGTCAAAACCATGAACATTTTTAATACATCACTTTTAAAATTCAAGCAATGAGTTTAGCATAAAACAGTTAAAAACAAAATAGACTACTACAGTGAGACAGTTCTTTTAGCAAAGGATTCAGCTCTTATGCCATTACAGAATTCTTAGAATGTAAATATCCACTTTAATTAAATACTAATTTAATTGTATGTAACTGTAAACAGGAATGCAAAAAATCATGCTTTGTTATGTGCTAAGCATTGAGTGGCTAATGACATTAATGACAAAGTCATGGAATGTCAGGGCACCGTGATGACATTCATTAAGACCTCTTTCTTCAGATGAGGTCTCTGAAATCCACAGGGACAGAGGGAGATCCCAGTTCTCAGGGAGAGCCAGACAGTGAGAACATTAGAAGCCCAGGCTCCGGCCCCCTGCCCAGAGCTCTATCCCCATTGCCCTCCCTCCAACAAGAAGAGCAGGGGTTTCAGATCTACAACATTTCACTAAATAATATGATGAGATAAGGATTCTCTCTCTGTCTCTGTCTCTCTCTCTATGTATATATATATAGATAGATACATAGATACATAGATACAAAATATATATATATATAAAATACAAATCTATACAGTTCAGTAAGTAACTTACAGAAAAGAGAATGAATCTTCTTTATAACATTTAAACTTGTAGTTCTGTCAGAACAACTTGGACTTAATAAATAAATAGATAAAATTTAAAAATAATAAACTTGCCGGGCACAGGGGCTCACGCCTGTAATCCCAGCACTTTGGGAGGCTGAAGAGGGCGGATCATGAGGTCAGGAGTTCAAGATCAGCCTGTCCAATACGGTGAAACACCGTTTCTACTAAAAAATACAAAATTTAGCTGGACATGGTGGCACACGCCTATAGTCCCAGCTACTCGGAAGGCTGAGGCAGGAGAATCACTTGAACCCGAGAGGCAGAGGTTGCAGTGAGCTGAGATTGTTCCACTGCACTCCAGCCTGGGTGACAGAGTGAGACTCTGCTTCAAAAATTAATAATAATAATAAACTTGTACATTTCATCCTAGTTAAGAAAATAACCTGCCAGCTGGGCGTGGTAGTTCACACCTGTAGTCCCAGCATTCTGAAAGGCCGAGGTGGGAGGATGATGGCTTGGGCCCAGGAGTTCGAGGCCAGCCTGGGCTGTAACATGCGAAACCTCGCCTCTATTAACAAAAAAAAAAAGAAGAAGAAAAGAAAATAATCTGCCAAGTCACTCTTCAGCTCCTGAATTTCATCACAATAGCCTCCCTCAAACCAATCCGCTGCCTTAATAGTCCATTGTTTTCTTTTCTGAGACAGGTTCTCATTCTGTCACCCAGGCTGGAGTGCAGCGGCTCACGATCATGGCTCACTGCAGCCTTGACTTTCTGGGCTCAGGTGATTCT
This sequence comes from Cacajao melanocephalus, assembly GCA_963573385.1. Taxonomy (NCBI): domain Eukaryota; kingdom Metazoa; phylum Chordata; class Mammalia; order Primates; family Pitheciidae; genus Cacajao; species Cacajao melanocephalus. The sequence goes on from CAUYLG010060674.1 coordinate 16,772, forward strand.
CCCACCTCAGTCTCTGGAGCAGCTGGGACTACAGGCACAAGCCACCACCTCTGGCTACTTTTTTGTATTTTTGATAGAGATGGGGTTTCACCATGTTGCCCAGGCTGGTCTCGAACTCCGGGACTCAAGTTATCTGCCTGCCTTGGCCTCCCAAAGTGCTAGGATTACAGGTGTGAGCCTTCGCACCCGGCCTGTAGTCAAATCTTTTATAACAGCCACCAAGAAACAGGATTGGTCCATAGTTTTCTCAGCATATTTTACGCCACTCCTTCTCCCCAAAAAACAGCTTTCTAGTGAAAAAAAAAATCAATGTCCATTTGAAATACACAGTATCACTTCATCAACATCAGGGAATGGCAAGCCGCTTACCAGGCTCCAAGTGCATCGGTGTGTGACCATTCATCACCCCATTTGCCACATCTGTGTCCTCCAGAGTGAGAACCACTGGAGGCTGCAACTTGAGCTCCTCATGGATTTTTTCTACACTGCTCTCCATCTGAGAGGAACTTACATAGTTAAAATGCCACTTCATTTTCTGAATGATGCTGTCTGCAAAGAGAGAGCAACACAAGTTCAGCGTTTTCATCAGAATGGGTATTATAAGACAACGTGTACTAAATGAAGTTCACATTTCTCTTTTTGATAGAGTCTCACTGCTGACCACTCTGGGTCCAATGCAGTGATGTGATCACAACTCACTACAGCCTTGACCTCCCAGGTTCAAGTGATTCTCCCACCTCAGCCTCCCAAGTAGCTGAGACCACAGATGCGTGCCACCATACTTGGCTAATTTTTTTCATTTTTAAATTATTTTTCTGTAGAGACAAGGTCTCATTATGTTTCCCAAGCTGGTCTCGAACTCCTGAGCTTTGAGTAGCAATGCTCTAAGGCAGGGGTCAACAAAATTTTCTTACAGTGGCAGTTAGTAAATATTTTAGGCTGCTGGCTGCATGGTCTCTGTCACAACTCAACTCTGCCGTCACAGGGCAAAAGCAGCCACAAACAACATGTAAATGCATGAGCATAGTCATGTCCACTTTATTTACAAAACAGGTGGCTGGCGGCTGGCCTAAGGGCCATCATTTGCTGATCCCAGCCTCAGAGAGCTGTGGATTATAACCGACCCATTTCACCCTTCCTCCACCCCGGTCCAGGCTCTGTGGAGTGAAAAGCCAGAGTGTTAAACCTTGAAGGTTTCCGGGCCACTTCAATGGCTATGAAATCCCATGGTACAAGTCTGTCCTTCAGTGGCATGTTTTGCATCTCCAGTGGCTTTCCTGATGGTCAAAGTCACACCTAAACCGTAAATTCTACACATGTAACAACATGGGTGAGAACAATAAATATGAAAGAAGATTACAAACCAAACTCAAGAAAAGCGTATGGCCTGGAGGCTAGGCCAATGCAGGTGGTGTCATAGGAAGCTGTGAATTCCCACCACAGCGTCTCCAGGAAGCAGAAGGCCATGGCTGCTGGGCACTGGCAGGAGCAGATAGCCATGCAGGCCACGTCTCCGAAAGAAGAAAAACTGAAACAAAAGGGCAACATCTGCATTACCAGGACACAGAGCCACGTATCCCCACCCCACACCCAGACACAACCTGATGTCAATCCTGCACTCACTTGGCTTTAAACAGTCCTGCAGCTGTTTGTTGCACGTATACTGTCTGTTCAGTTTGACCTATTCCTGAGACTGTCTTTCTTCCACTTTCTTTAAAATGTCTAGCAGTCTTAATCAGTGACAGCGGTGATCACTCTTATTTACTCATGCATGAGGAATGCATATTCTATGAGGGGACTTAGCCTCAGACTTCTATTGAGAAAACGTTTTCTTCTTTAATCTACATCAATAGATTTCCTAATATTAAATCATCCTGGCATCCTCAAATAAGCTCTTGTTGGATGTAAGTTCCCACATATTCATAAACACACAACTGCTGGATTTTGTTTGCTAACATTTTAATTGGGACTTTTGTGTCTATGCAAATAAGACTAGCCTATGAATTTCCTTTCTTATGCTGTCTTCATCCGGTTGTCGTATTCAGGTTATTCTGGTCTCATGAAATAAATGCAGGGCTTTTCTTCTTTTTCTACTCCCTTTTGGGCTGTCATGCTGTCATTTCAAGCTCAGGGGATGAGAGCTCTAGGTCACCTATCTGTGTGTCTACTGACTCCTGCTCACTGTGGAACATCTCTTGTGTTTTGTCATTTTTTGCTAAGAGCTCATCCCTGTAGGATTTTTTTTCTGGAAGGATCCCCTGAGGCCCGAGTTGTGGTACACTTCCTCTAGAGTGGTTCTGCATTTGCTCTGGCCGCCTACCACAGCAGGGTCATCACTCTGGGACCAATACTGATGTTTCAACCTTGGCTTAGGAATTCCTAGACTTTGGGGAGTATAAACTCCAACTTCAACCTTTTACAAGGCACAAGAACATTTCAATGTCTTAGGTGAAATTGACTTTTCCTTCCCACACAAAGCCAAGTAGAGGTGAGTTACCCTGTACCCATGGGCAAACTACTTCTCTCACCTATCATCACTTGATTAGGCTGTGGCGTGACGAGAACTTTCCTCTATGCAAGGGTCTTTTATTCTCACTCTGTCGCCCAGGCTAGAGTGCGATGGCACAATCTCCAGTCACTGCAGCCTCCATTTCCCAGGCTCAAGCCATCCTCCTACCTCAGCCTCCCAAGCAGCTGGGACTATAGGTGTGCATCACCACACCCGGCTAACTTTTTGTGTTTTTGTAGAGATGCGGTCTTGCCATGCTGCCCAGGCTGGTCTCGAACCACTGGGCTCAAGCAATGTGCCTGTCTCGACCTCCCAAAATGCTGGGATTACAGGCGTGAGCCACTGCACCCAGCCACAGGGGTCTTGTTCTGACACTCCATCCTATGTAAGCCCAAACCAAGCCCCAACTTTAATGTGACTGAATGCCCAGGAGCCTCAGTGTCTATGTACACTTACTACCTTAATATTCTGCTCTCCTTTTATTTCTAGCATCTTAAGTTTTCTTTCTTTCAAGCTTAAGTACACATTTAAAGTAACTGCTGATATATACTTACCCTCATTTCTGGGTGTTTTCAGCAGGAGGTTTTTAGGTTGTGTTGTTCTACCATCTTTTTGAAACTGTAACTCCCTATATAAAAACTTTTCCAATGTGAAAAAATAGACGACTCTCCTCCTTATGGAAGAAATCCTTCAGAAGGGTCTAGGCCACTCTGTGATGGAGGTGCTTCTATGGGAAAGAAACCCCTGCTGTGGGTTGAATGTGTCCCCACAAAAAAATTTATTGATGTCCTAACTCAAAGAGATAGTCTTCGAAGGTGTAACCAAGATATAATGAAGTCATACTGAATAGGGTGGGTCCTCATGTAATGACTGGTATCCTTACAAGAAAGGAAATTTGGACACAGAGACAGAGGGAAGAAGACCATGCGACCATGGAGACAGAGACGGCAGTAAGGCATCTACAACCCATGACTGCCAGAAAGCAGCAGAGGTTTGGGAGGGATTATTCCTTCAAGTTTGCAGAGGGAACACGGCCCTGCAGTACCTGTGAGAGAATAAGTTCTGTTGTTTGAAGCCAGTTAGTTATGGCAGCCTTAGGAAACTAACACAGCTCCTTAAGTATTAAAAGCATGGCACTGCAAACCTGTAAGAAGAGAAAGTCTGTTTCCTCTGCGAAAATAATGGTAAATATTTAATTCAAAATTACAAATGAGTAAAAAATTTTTTATTCCTTTTCCAAAAAAACTACTGAAGTACCCAGGATTTAATTCTTAAGTCTTAGACTTCCCTTTTCTGTGAAAAATAGCCTTTAACAGAGGAAAGGTTTCCTATTTGCAGTACAGCACAAATCAGTTAATCACAGCACAGTAAAGAAGAGACCTTCAAGAAAGCCATGTTCAGGTACTCAGAGAAAGGGGCTGCATCTGGGGGCAAGTGCAGCTCAGTGTTTGCTCCTAAACAGCCAGAGCCCATATTACCAGGTGACAGATGCATGTGCCTATTATTTGTCACCCCCTGCAGGACATGGCCCTTCAAGACTGACATTATCACCTGCCTGGTGTCAGGCCTGGACTTTTCCTTTTGTTTTTATAATTCTGAGACTGAATTCCCCTAAAAGGACCTCACCTTAGCAGGTCAACTAAAAATTTACTATTCAAGGAGAATAAAACGGGGCCAGGCACAGTAACTCATACCTATAATCCCAAGGCTTTGGAAGGCCAAGGCGGGAGGGTCACTTGAGCCCAGGAGTTCAAGACCAGCCTGGGCAACATGGCAAGACCCTGTCTCTAAAAAATAAAAATAAATCACCTGGGTGTAGTGGTGTGTACCTGTAGACTCAGCTACTTGGGAGGCTATCAATCAATCATTCTATCTGTCTAATCTACCTATCTACCTAGAGACAGAGTTCCAGCTACTTGGGAGGCTGAGGTGTGAACACAGCTCACCGCAGCCTCGACCTCCTGGGCTTGAGCAATCCTCCCACCTCATCCTCCCAAGTAGCTGGAACTACAGGTGCACCTTACCACACCTGGGTAATTTTTAAATTTTTTATAGAGATGGGGTCACATCATATTGCCCAGGATGGTCTTGAACTCCTGGGCTGAAGCGATCCTCCCACCTCAGCCTCCCAAAGTGCTGGGATTACAGGCATGAACCACTGTGCACAGCGGAGACCCTGTCTCTAAAAAATAAAATTAAAAATAAAAATATAAGGAGAGCAAAAGGGACTTGATAAGTGAAGGTCTAAATACAAGAGAAAATAGACATAAAATCTAACGAGCCATTTTGATATTCTAAAATCTGCCTTACCCCTGATGCCTCCACAGAATGACTGGCTTCTTGCTCTGAGTCCTAGAACAGGAAATTGTATCGCCCATAAGAAGAAGATTTTGGTGCCTAACTGCTTGCATTCAAATCCTGGGCTGACCAGTTACTAACAGTATAACCTTAGTTACGTTTTTTTACCTCAGTTTCCTCCTCTGCAAAACAGGTGTAATACTATTACCTACATCATAAGCCACATGAAACACAGAATAGTGCCTGCCATATAGAAAGCACTCAATAATATTAGTTATTGTAACCAGGATTATTGTAATCACTTGATACCTACTTCCATTGGAACATTTTCCCCACTGTATTATAGTCAGTTATATATTTCTCGTTACCTCGTTAGACTTTAAGTTCCTTGAGAAGAGAGACCTACTACTCTCACTTACTTTTCACTCCCCTGATCCTGTCATGTAATAAAAATTTTAAAATGGCTGGGCGCAGTGGCTTATGCCTGTAATCCCAGCACTTTGGGAGGCCAAGGCGGGCAGATCGCAGGAGGTCAGGCGTTCAAGAGCAGCCTGGCCAACATGGTGAAACCCTGTCCCCACTAAAAACTTCAAAAATTAGCCAGGCATGGTGGCGGGCACCCGTAATCCCAGCTACTCAGGAGACTGTGGCGGGAGAATCAGTTGAACCCCTGAGGCAGAGGTTGTAGTGAGCAGAGAGCACGCCACTGTACTCCAGCCTGGGCGACAAGAGTGAAACCCTGTCTCAAAAACAATAATAATAATTAAAAATTAAAAAGCGAAAAATTAAAATGTAAAGTGAAAAAATTAAAAAGCAAAAAAACCGAAGAGCTATAAATGAAATATTTTTTCTTATTTTCTTGGCTTTCTAACTCTTATTATTTCCCCTCTCCAACATTATAACGTAGGATCTCCTCCCTCCTTACCTTTCTTCCTTCCCTGCATCTGAGTGAAGAAAAAACTATAAAAGTAAAGACATGAAACCAGATCTCCCAACGCTCATGAGCACTCCATTAGCAGAAGTTAAGAGCTGGAGCAGCCATGGCTGAGCATGGTGGCTCATACCTGTAATCAATCCCAGCACTTTGAGAGGCCGAGGCAGGTGGCTCACCTGAGGTCAGGAATTCGAGACCAGCCTCAGCAACATGGTGAAACCCCGTCTCTACTAAAAATACAAAAATTAGCTGGGCATCATGGTACGTGCCTGTAATCCCAACTACTGAGGAGGCTGAGGCACGAGAATGACTTGAACCTGGGAGGCCGAGGTTGCAGTGAGCTAAGATGGCACCACTGCACTCCAGCCTGGCTGACACAGCCTAATTCTGTCTCTCAAAAAAAAAACCATGGAGCAGCCATCCTTGAGGCTCTAAGAAAACCCATTTCTTTCATGATTCTGTTATAGACACACATGACCTCAGACCACTGATGCTAGATCTGCTTTTAATACACAATGTGATCAGCATAAGGTCACCACTACATGTAGTTAAAAGTAATCCAAATTTTGCTAAGATTCTGAAAAAGTGACTATGCTCACTTACTGTATACTGAAGTCACGGCCTTCTGCAGAGCCTCGACCTGGATACTGCGCCAGTCGCAAGCCTAAAGTCTTGAGCCGTCTCTTCCATTCCAGAAAATCCTGGGTGTGGTAAAAATCAGTAGAGGCCGAGAGAGGCAGTCCATCCCTTACCCGTACCACGCAGGCAAAAAAGATCATGGACATGGTCCACAAGAGAAGTCATGAGGACACCTGAGGAAAGCAAGGTCACCTTGTTACTGAGGCTCAAATGACAGTGGAGAACACCCCCACCCGTGAAGCGTCCACTCTAGGGTTTGTCACCCTCACTCCCACTATAATTGCAAAACTGCTTTTACTGTTATTTCCCTGCCCTCTACTGCTACATCACTCCCAATTGTCCTCCCTTCATCATCCTCCCTGTCTTTTCTGCACTTGTAATTCTCTTTTTTTCTCTAATGAATCTCTCCCTTTCCAGAATTAAACCAACTGGGATGATGGGGACAGAAGCAGGACCAGAGGGCTCAGGAGCAGCAGTAGCAACGGCAGGTAGCAGGACACAGACAGAGCAAGACAGCCCTAAAGAGACGGGAAGCACCAGACACTGGAGCAGCAAAAAGCTTGAGGCCCAGCAGCCTGTGTCCTTCAGGTCACCCATGGAGGTAGGCACTAAGCAGCTCAGCAGCCACAGCCTCACTTGCAAGGAGACAGAAGAAGGTGGGAAGAGTCTGAGCATCTAACCTAATGCTGGCGACAAGGAGAGCAGAAGGCAAAAATGAAACATCTAGAGCACATCCTTCTGAATTTCTGCAAATGTTTGGTGGCTAAAGGCAATCATTTAGCAAATTATATTACAGTAAGATTATAAATATCTGGCCATGATATGTGAGGACCATTAAGAAACAAAAAGAAACAGATCTGAACCCTCGTGGCGCATTGGGTAAATCTGAACCCTCATGGCGCGTTGGGTAAATGCCTCTCCGGGTGGAAACAGGCCTGCACCAGTTCTGCCGGCAGAGCCTGGCTGTTTTAGCCCTATCTGTTAACTCTGCAGGGTGCTTGTTCAGGGTAAAAACTGTACATCTGCAATTGGCAGCCCTGCAATTAGGGATTAGTGAGGTGGTCATTACAGCTCAGATAGGTCATTCCATTCACAAATCCTCTACTTGACAGGATCCTCTACCATCAGGCCCCTTACTTGATAGGATGATGATAGGTAATACTATGGACCTCCCTTCCAAAGGACTCTAGGGATGCAGCCTTATGTGGCATCTCAGTTCTTCATCTCAGACCGCCAGGATGCACACTACTCTTCATCTCTGTGCCTCTATGCATTCTTCACTTGTGACTGCAATGCCACTCCTCTGATCTTCCCATATCCAAATCTAAATCAAAGACTGTCTCAAATCACCTTCTCAGATTTGTCCCGCTGGAAGTACTTTCTCCCTCTTTTAAATTCTTAGGAAACCTACCTCTTTGTTCTCTATTTTATTGATTTTGCATTTCCACTACCTAAATGTAAGTTCTAAGAATAAAGACCATGTCTGGAATGGATAAATGAATGAATAATTACCTCCATATACATGTAGAAACTGCAGTGATATGAAAACACAAAGGAGGCAAAAAGAAAAATTAGGCTGCCAGCCAACAGATCCTACACAGTCCATTTGACCCACTTCCCCACACCTTCCATTGGAGAGTAAAAATGTGAAAGGCCCCAAGAAAAATACACCCACACACAAAAGCTACTAAGTTCTCAGCACCAATGGTAGGACAAGGTCAACTGCCAGAAGACACTGTGGGTTCTACAGCAGGCACCCAAGCACCACAAAGGGTATCAGGGGACAAGTGTACAGAGGTTAATTGTTCTATCTTCTATACTTTCATATTTGAAATATTTAATTTTAAAACTTTTTTTGGGAGGGGGACAGAGTCTCGCTCTGTAGCCCAGGCTGGAGTGCAGTGGCACAATCTCGGCTCACTGCAACCTCTGCCTCCTGCGTCCCAGTTCAAGCAATTCTCCTGCCTCAGCCTCCCGAGTAGCTGGGATTACAGGCACACGCCACCATGCCTGGCTAATTTTTGTATTTTTAGTAGAGACAGGGTTTCACCATGTTGGCCAGGCTGCTCTTGGACTCCTGAACTCGTGATCTGCCCGCCTCAGCCTCCCAAAGTGCTGGGATTACAGGCATGAGCCACCATGCCTGGCCCATTTTAAAACATTTTTAAAAAAGAGTTATAGGGCACAAAGCCCTGACAGAGATATGGAAAAGCTACAAGATCAATTTGAGACCAGGGCTCAGGGTCTCAACAATAACTCCAACAAGAAGCATAAGCCAAGATATGAAGACACTGAGGCTGAAAAGACAGTCGGTGAGATGCCAAAACAGTTAGAGACAGAAACAGACAAAATCAGAAAGGTACTAAATTGTGTATCCTTCTAAAGGAAAGCAGTGTGCACTGACTCCAACTGTCAGCCCCAAAACATCCTCTGTAGTTCTGTCCTTACAGAGCACCTGCCATATACCAGGTAGTGTGTGAAGCCTATAGAAAAGAAATGGTGACATTTCCAAGCGATAGTAATCAGCATAACCCATTTTACCACTCTCTAAAGACCCAAATGTCCCCTCCAGGTTCTCTACTTCTCTATCCTACCCTTTGGTGATCAACCTTGCTTTTCCTCAAACATTAGTATTCAAGATTTTAAAAAATGCTCTTCCTGTTTTTCAGTTATATCAAGTTACTAGTACTACAAACTAGTGAAACCTACATCTGTTTTTTAAAAATCTTTTAAAAATATTTGTGATACTTTAGTGAAGGTGACACTGTGATATTAACTTGCTTGTGTGTATTTGCAAGTGCATGTGAATGTACAGGATAGCAGCTGTCTGAGGGTTAAAAGATTTTATAGGCTGCCATGGAAGAGTCTAAGAATGGAGACAACACCCGTGACATTATTTTCCTTTGTAAAAATATACTTTATATTCCAAAATATGAAAAAAAAACCTAATACAAAAAGGAAGAGGCTTAGCTTTACAGGGATTTTATATTTGTGAATTCAAGTTATGAGCTATTATGAGACAGCCTGTACTCAAATAAGAGATCTGACCACTGCTCCAAACAGAACGAACTTCTGTTTCCGGAAAGAGGAAGAAGTACTTTTCCCTGCTTCTCTCGCAAAATACCCTGGACATTACATATGTAATAAACATTTTAAAATTCTGACCAGCCTGGTCAACATGGCAAAACTCCATCTCTCCTAAAAATACAAAATTAACTGGGTGTGGTGGCACATACCTGCCATCCCAGCTACTCAGGAGCCTGAGGCACAAGAATCACTTGAACCCAGAAGGGAGAGGTTGCAGTGAGCCGAGATTGTACCACTGCACTCCAATCTAAGTGACAGAGTGAGACCCTGGCTCAAAAATAAAAATAAAAATCCTGAAAGGTGGAGAAGAAGGCAGACTAGCTAGGAACCTTGGGATCTGAGGAATAACACAGCTGAGAGTCCGCTGAGTTTGTGTTTCTTATTTCTTTTTTTTTCTTTTTTTTTCTTTTTTTTTTTGCCTCACATATCACAGACTGAGTGTTAGATAAGCTAGCAAGAAATGCCAATAGGTACAGACCAAAAAAAGGCAAAAAAAAAAAAAAAAAGTTGCTCTTCAGTCAAAAAAAACTAGAATAAAGGTACAGCACAGCAAAACAGAAAACTTTTAGATAAAAAACTGCTCTACTCCAGCCAAACATCACAAAAAAACTGTAGCCACCACAGGCCTGCCAACAAAAGCCAAGTGAAGAACCAGGACTTCCACCACTGCCCTGTAGTAACGAGGTGCCCCGTTCTGCACCTCCACTCTGCCGGGGTAGCCTCAGGGAAGGCCAAGCAGCGGCTAGAGGGCAGTAGTGAGCCATTCTCTTGCACTGTGCCACTGGGTAGATAGCATTCCCACCTCTCCAGCAAGGATGGGCAGCCCCTTTCCCCCAGGGTATCAACAGAGGCCACGTGCAGAACCTGGACTTCTATTTCCAATGGGCAATAATGAGACAGTCCCTCGCTTCTCCTGCTGGAGTGGTGTCAACAAAGGCCAGCTAACACAGAAGATTTTAGTAAGATTCAGATCTCTTAACATCCAAAATGTAAGCTTCAATAGAAAATCACTGACTGCACTAAGAATCGGAAAAATCTCAACTTCAATGAGAAGAGATTAACTGATGCCAATATCAAGATGACAGAGATATCAGAATTATCTGACAAAGACTTTAAAACAGCAACCATAAAAATCCTTCCTGTCTCCATTGTTAAACACAATTATTGGCATACTAGAGGTTTTTTAATACCCATTTTTAGACTGCATTCTAGCCTGGGCAGTAGAACAAGAATCCTGTTCTCTCTCCCTCTTTTCCTTCCTATTTCTTTCTCTCGTACAGTCTTTTTTTTTCTTTCTTTCACTCTCTCACTCTCACTTTCTTTCCTCTCTTTTTCTTTCTTAAAAAAAAAAAAAAAAAAAAAAAAGTTTATAAGCCATATACCTGGAGCCATATACCATATACACAGTTCACAAAACAAGATGAAAGACAAGTAGGTTATTTTTATTGACATGGATTTATTATTTGATTTGATGAGTTTCCCAATTTGAAATTGTATTAAGTTAATTGATAAAGCAAAGAATTCCTTACAAATATGACAAGGATTCACAAAATTCTATTCATGTCTAATTTTCATTGATACACCAATTTGCCTTTACTTCAATTCCAACATTTACAGGAGATGCTAAACATGAGGTTTTAATTGATACCAAAGAAAAACAGTGACAAAAAAAAAAAAAGTAAGGTAAAAGACCTCTTACTTTTTCAGGTATTTAAGGATATAAAGGTTATAGTTTACTTTCAAAGTTCATTCCATACACAGTATTATTTAACACATTTCTTTCTTTTCTACTCTTTGAAGCTTCCATCTTCCTCAAAGGACTTGAGAGCTGGGAATAAATAAAGCAAGATGTATGGGGAGGTGGAAGGGTGAGGCTACAAAGCTTTGGGCTGAGATTTCATTAGCCTACAAGTTGTCAATAACAAGTAAGTCTTCTGACTACAATTCTCCCTGGTTAAGCATTAAAATAAATTAATATGTAGCCAAATAGATTATACTCCCAAATCTTATGACATGAAGCCATTAGTCTTAAAAACATGTGTGGGGAGCCATATTCCTGTAGATTATATTTGGAGAAGAGATACTGAAATGCATAAATGATTTGTGAGATCATAAAAATTGCTATACATAATTCATTGGAAAAAGTTTGCCTATGGCTTAAACTTAAATCATCATTTTAAAATATGCATATGCCTCCCAAACCTATTCGTTCTCATATATGATCCATATTTTCTTTTTTAAACTTAGAGAAGTGGTTAAAAAACAAGTGTCATAAAAGTTAACTTTCTAAATCAGGAACAAGTCAAATCCCTGACTAGATCAATATTAAGGTCTGAAATTGAGACAGCAATTAATAGCCTACCAACTGAAAAAAGTCCAGGCCCAGATGGGTTCACAGCCAAGTTCTACTAAACACACAAAGAGGAGCTGTTACCATTCCCTCTGAAACTATTCCAAACAATAGAAAAAGAGGGAATCCTCCCTAACTCATTTTGTGAGACCAACACCATCCTGATACCAAAACCTGGCAGAGATACAACTAAAAAAGAAAATTTCAGGCCAATATCCATGATGAAGATCGATGTGAAAATCCTCAATAAAATACTGGCAAACCAAATCCAACAGCACATCAAAAAGGTTATCCAACACGATCAAGTTGGCTTCATCCCTGGGATGCAGAGCTTGTGCAACATATGCAAATCTATAAACGTAACCCATCACGTAAATAAAACCAAAGACAAAAACCACATGATTATCTCAATAGATGCAGAGAAGGCCTTTGACAAAATTCAACAGCCCTTAATGCCAAAAACTCTCAATAAATTAGGTATTGATGTAATGTATCTCAAAATAATAGGAGCTATTTATGACAAACCAACAGCCAGTATCATACTGAATGGGCAAAAACTGGAAGCATTCCCATTGAAAACTGGCACAAGATAAGGATGCCCTCTCTCACCACTTCTATTCAACATAGTATTGGAAGTTCTGGCCAGGGCAATCAGGCAAGAAAAAGAAATAAAGCATATTCAAATAGGAAAAGAGGAAGTCAAACAGTCTCTATTTGTGGATGACATGATTGTATATTTAGAAGAGCCCATCATACCAGCCCCAAATCTTCTTAAGCTGATAAGCAACTTCAGCAAAGTCCCAGGATACAAAATCAATGTGCAAAAATCACAAGAATTCCTATCCAATCACAGACAAACAGAGAGCCAAATCATGAGTGAACTCCATTCACAGTTGCTACAAAGAGAATTAAATTCCTAGGAATACAACTAATAAGGGATGTGAAGGACCTCTTCAAGGAGGCCTACAAACCATTCCTCAAGGAAATTAGAAAGAACACAAATAGATAGAAAAACCTTCCATGCTCATGGTCAGGAAGAATCAATATCGTGAAAATGGCCATACTGCCCAAAGTAATCTAAAGATTTAATGCTATCCCCATCTAGCTACCATTGACTTTCTTCACAGAATTGGAAAAAACCACCTTAAATTTCATATGTAACCAAAAAAAGAGCCCACATAGCCAAGACAATCCTAAGCAAAAAAACAGGACAAAACAAAACAAAAAAACAAAGCTGGAGGCATCATGCTACCAGACTTCAAACTATACTACAAGGCTACAGTAATCAAAACAGCTTGGTACTGGTACCAAACCAGAGATGTAGACCGATGGAACAGAACAGAGGCCTGAGAAGTAATGTCATACATCTACAACCATTGGATCTTTGACAAACCTGACAAAAACAAGCAATTGGGAAAGGGTTCCCAATTTAATAAATGGTGTTGGAAAAACTGGCTAGCCATATGCAGAAAGCTGAAACTGGATCCCTTCCTTACACCTTATACAAAAATTAACTCAAGATGGATTAAAGATTTAAATATAACACCTAACATCATAAAAACTCTAGAAGATAACCTAGGCAATACCATTCAGGACATAGGCATGGGCAAGGACTTCATGATTAAAACACAAACAGCATTGGCAACAAAAGCCAAAACAGACAAATGGGATATAATTAAACTAAGGAGCTCTGCACAGCAAAAGAAACTATCATTAGAGCGAGCAGGCAAGCAACAGAAAGGGGAAAAATTTTTGCAATTTGCCCATCTGACAAAGGGCTAATATCCAGAATCTAAGAAGAACTTAAACAAATTTACAAGAAAAAAACAGACAACCCCATCAAAAAGTTAGCCAAGGAATATAAACAGACATTTCTCAAAAGAAGACATTTATACAGCCAACAAACATGAAAAAAAGCTCATCACTGGTCGTTAGAGAAATGCAAATCAAAACCACATTGAGATACCATCTCACTCCAGTTAGAATGTCGATCATTAAAAAATCTGGAGACAACAGATGCTGTAGAGGATGTGGAGAAATAGAAACCCTTTTACACTGTTGGTGGGAGTGTAAATTAGTTCAATCATTGTGGAAGACAGTGTGGTGATTCTTCAAGGATCTAGAACTAGAAATACCATATGGCCCAGCAATCCTATTACTGGGTATATACCCAAAGGATTATAAATCATTCTATTATAAAGACATATACACACATATGTTTATTGCAGCACTGTTCTCAATAGCAAAGACTTGGAACCAACCCAAATGCCCATCAATGTTAGACTGGATAAAGAAAATGTGGCACATATACACCATAGAATACTATGCAGCAATAAAAAGGATGAGTTCCTGTCCTTTGCAGGTACATGTATGAAGCTGGAAACCATCATTCTCAGCAAACTGACACAAGAACAGAAAACTAAACACCACATGTTCTCACTCATAAGTGGGTGTTGAACAATGAGAACACACGGACACAGGGAGGGGAACATCACACACTGGGGACTGTTGGGGGCCAGGGGGATAGGGGAGGAGTAGCAGGCGGGTAGGGAGCTAGAGGAGGGATCACATTAGGAGAAATACCTAATGTAGATGACTGGGTAATGGATGCAGCAAATCACCATGGCACGTGTATGTAACAAACCTGCACATTCTGCACATGTACCCCAGAACTTAAAGTATAATTTTTAAAAAGTTAACTTTCTCTGGTTATCTTAAATTTTATAATTACAGAACACTAGATTTTTGTGTCTTCTAAATCTCTCTTAAATACTAGTATTTCATTATCTAAACAATAAAATGAAAATTAAAATAATCATTTTGACTTCTAAAAAGAGCCACATTAGTTGTTTTTAAAATAACATGAGGTGACTGAATATGTTTCTCCAAACCAATTTCTTCAATGAGTTCAGCCAATCAGTCATATAAAGTTGTGTTGCCTGAAAATTGCTCTTTTGCTACATTTTTGTAATTTTTGGCATTAAATTTTTGTATAACAGAACCACAATCAAAGTTAACATCATATTAGCTGATGTGGAAAATTTGAAGTAAATTGGAAGGTAAAAGAGAGCAGTAGCAGAAAATTAAGTCTAAGATAAACATTAATAAAGAAGAGAACAGAGATTTAGATTATTGCCTCAAAACTATATGATCAGATATTAGACTTGTTTTTTAACAACACTATTACTGTTATTATGACCTGCAGAGCCATACATAAAACACTGGATTTCAAGGACAAGAAAAGTAGAACATTGTTGACTCATCAGGGTCCCTGTGAATCACTTACCAGTCACAGTTTACTTTCTCTTCATATTTTCTGATTCTTTCTTTTGCCTAAGTCTGCTGTTGAAACTTTATAGTGAATTTTTCATTTTAATTGTTGCATTTCTCAGCTCCAAAATCTATTTGGTTCTTTTTAATATTTTCTATCCCTCTGTTGAAGTTTTCATTTTGTTCCTGTATTGCTTTAATGAGCTTATTAATCATCTTTATGGTGGTTATTTTGAATTATTTGTCAGGTAATTCGTATCTAATTGTTTCTTTAGTAGCAATTTCTGAAAATTTGCTTGGCTCATTTGATTGGACCAATTTTTCTCTGCTTCTTTGTGTTCCTTGTAACTTTGCATTGGTATCTACATATTTTAACAATGTAGCTACTTCTCCCAGTCTTTGTAGACTGGCTCCAGACAGGGAAACATCTTCACCAAGCAGCATAGCTACAGATTCAGGGTACAGCTCAAACATTTTCTGTAGATGTGTCTCCTCTAGACATGTGTGTCTAGGTTCCTAATTAGAGAGATTTACCAATTTCTTTTTTCTGGAACTCATAATCTCTTTCTCCCTTGGTATCTATCTCTTGTACCACAGGTTCTCCAAAATAGCAGTATGCCATCTCTTTTTTGTTCCCGGTGGCCTTCCAGGCATCCAGAGTACATGAGGTCTCATCAGTGCCCTAATTTGGGCTGTATAGAAACCAGTCCCTCTGGAAACCCCCCAAAAGCCAGAACATCACATATGTGTTCCACTTTTCTGTCCTCCTAAGGAAGAGACTGCCAAGCATCATTGACCTCTGTTGGCTACACCACAGGTCCTCTGGAGCAGCAGCACGCTGCCCAGCTCTTTTGTTCTAAGGAGCCCCCAGGTATCCAGAATATGCCATTTCCTTCCAATACACTGAGATAGATGAGACAAAAGCCTGTCCCCAAAGAAGCCCCTTGAAAGTCAGAACAATGGACATATGCTCCAGTTTTCTCTCCTTCCCCAGAGAGAAGCCAGGAGCTAGAAGTTTCCCCTGGTCACATGGTACTGTGCCACAGAGAGAGACTATGGCAGGAGAGTGCCACAGATTCTTCCACTGGCTTTGATGTAGCTGTTTCCCCATTTGCCTTGGATGCAAAAGTTTCTTACTGGTTTCTGGATTTCTCACAAAGGGAATTGGTCCATGCATGGCTGTTGAATCAGTGTTGCCATGGAAGAAAGAGGGTCTGAGATTTCCTATTTTATCATCTTAATGGTGTCTTTTAATGAACAGATTTTTTCATTGTAATCAAATTTTTCAGGTTTTTATTAAACATCTGTGTTTTCTGTGTCTTGTTTATAAAATTTTTTACTCCAAGGACATAAAGATATTCTTCTCTATTCACTTCTAAAATCCATTGGCATTTGTTTTTAATCCACATGCAGTTGATTTTTATGTATGTACAGATTTTAAATCTATGTGCATATTAATGTATGTAACCATATATGAATTCATGTATATGTGTATGTATAATATATATTTATATAGGTGAGATTGTTTTATTTTTTCCATTTAGATAGGCAGTTGTCCCAGCACCATTTATGGAAGAGTCTATTCTTTCCTCACTTCTCTGTCTTTTAATATATCAAGTGACATCTTTTAATATATCAAGTGTAATATACATGTGTGGGTCTGTTTGAGGGCTCTCTCAAATAGATCTCTTGATCTATTTGTCTATCCCTATTCCAATATCATACAGTATAGATTACTATATCTTTCTAATTTGCCTTAGCATCAAATAAATTAAGTCCTTCTATCTGGTTCTCTTTCAAGAGTTTATTTGCTATTTGTGTTTATTAGCCTTTTGTGTTTAAATTAAATTTCCAAAGTAGCTTGTTATCATCTTTCACAGACAATAAAACTTGGAATTTCATTGGAATTGCATTGAACCTGTAAGTCAATCTGGGGAAAACTGACATCTATAGAATAACGAGTCTTCAAATTCATTAACTTGGTATTTTTCTCCATTCACAAGTTTTCTTTAACATCAGTAAAATGTTATAATTTTTCCAGTAGAGTTCTTACATATTTTTGTTGGGTTTAGCATTAGGTATATATATTTTTAACAGTTAAAAATGTTAACTCTTTTAAACTTTCTTTTTCTAATGGTTTGTAGCAAATATATGGAAATATAATTAATTATTTGCCTGTTTTTATATCCAGCAAACTGACTAAATTCTCTTATAGCTACATAATGATAATAACCCTGAGACTTTCTTTCTCTCCAAGTCTCATACATCCTATCTTTTTTTTCTTCCCCCACTGTACTAGAGAAGCCCAATATTAAAGACAAGTGCTGATAGTGGACATTCTTTCATGTTTTGAAAGTGAAATGGTTCAGCATTCCATGATTAAAGTTTTCTTCAGGGGAGGTGCAATTATCAAACTAACATGACAGACATGAAAAATAACCAAATGAAAATGAAGAACATTTTTAAAAAATCACACCACTCTCTCAATTGATGGAAAAAGCATCTTTAAAATTAAATTAAAAATCCACTGATGACATAAAATGCTTGATTAACTAGGAACAGAAGGAAACTTCCTTAATCTGACTAGAAACAATACACTTAATCATCAAGCTTTTGAGGCTTCATCTCAGAGGAAGGAATATCCTATAAGATTCCTCAGCCTCAGTAGGCCCTGGACCCTGATTTTTCTCTGGACTTTATCCCGACATGGAACCAGACTTCAAATGTTATGTCATCAATAAGTGCCTTCTGGATCAAGATAGCACTGGTGCTACAGTATTCCACTTACCTCCCAAGATCCCATTCAAAACCCAGCCAGGGAAGGCCCACTGATTTTTCAGATCTTGAATATTTTTTAGTTGCCGTACATATACAGACACACATAAATATAAATACACACACACACACACACACACACACACACATTTTGTCCAACATATTTTATTTTCAGTGGGAAGATTAATCTGAGTAATCTAATTTATCATTGCTAAAAACCAGACTTAGATGACATTTTAAAAATGTCTTTTATCAAAACTGTTGATTGAGCAGAAAATTTTTCAGTTCTATTTGGCTTTATTTACTTTTTTATTTATTGGCAGTGAGTATTCCTCCTTGAATACTTCCTTGCACATGGTGCCTCTGCTAGCTACAACACTTTTCCCACATCTGTATTTTGCTGAGCTAATTCCTCCTCATACTTCAAGATAGTCCAATAATCACATCAGGAAGGCTTACCCATTTCATTTCTAAGCAATCCAAGTTAAGTAGACACTATGCACTTTATAGCAGACAGAGAGGGTATGTTTAACAACCTAAGTGTTACAGGAGTACTAGCCAATATGAACAGACCTACAGACTAATAAGAATAGACGTGATCTATAAACAACCAGGACCAGTATAAACTAAGTAAATGTCAGCTATGCTCAAAACATGTAGTACAGTAAGATGTGGTAAGATACAAAGACTATCATGGGGCTTCTCATGCTGTTCTGTAACTGGCTGTTTATTTATCTTTTATGGTAATCTGTGAGATTGTTATGAACAAGGACCAATCATACTCACTCTGGAATCCTGAGTTCCATGGAATCTTGGTTTAAAAAAAAGAGGTCCCAGTAAATATTATTTGAATTAGGTAAAGGAAATTCTATTGAGGGAATGTTCACTAAATAAATCACTTCCTATTACTTCACAGCTTTAATTCCTGGAAGTCCATGAACAATGAATCCATTTCACTCATCTTATTGGAACACCTCTGCTGAACTTTTAAACAAATCCTGGAATAAAGAGTTTGTTTACCAAACTGCCAGTGTTGTAGATACAGTCATCCTCCCTTCCATGGTTGGGATTATCTGTTCAACAGGGCTGGTTGGCAACATCCTCATTGTATTCACTATAATAAGGTAAGGGCTCCTTTTTATTTCCTTCCATACTTTAGAAAACTACATTCAAATCTCCCAAAATAAATCCTTTCCCCTGTAGTATTTTGCTTAATGAAATGCAGTTTTTGAAACATTTGCTTAAGATCAATAAAGAAGATTCTACAAGTACTTTCATCATGTGTTAGGTAACATCTCAGTTGCAGATCTCAACATGCTAAGACCTCGGCCAATGCTTACTGCTGGGTCAGTGAGATTTTAGAGCAATGATTCCCCGTCTCAGCTGCGTATTAGAATCACCTGGGGAGCTTTAAAAATTCCTGATATGCAGTTTCACCCCAGATCCATTAACTCAGAATCTCTAAGACTAGGGCCTGGGTAGGATTTGAAATTGCAATGCAACAATTTATTTACCAGCAATAAGAATTATCCTAAAAAGCTGACCTGTTTAGGCTGGTGAAAGAGATTCTTTTACTCACTTGGGCAAAAGAGAGACTTTACCTGATCACCAGAGGATGCAGGGAGTCACAGGCTGTTCCCCTTCATGTAGACCAGCCTATATCGCTCAAACTGAGAGACATCTGCCCCCCAGTACCTATTGCCTGGGTACCACATCTCCCACCTAATTCAGGTAATTTCCTCGTCTCAAGTAGAGCATAAGGTTTCACCTGGAGAATAAGAACTGATTATTTGCTTTCTAGGGACTTGACTAAATGGATTCGGGATTAATGCACACAAGCCCTATAACTAGTTGATATATATTTGCTAACCTGATGATTTTCACATGTAAGTTTTGCTGGTTTTAATAAATATAGGATGTTAATTTTTTCAACCTGGTTTCTGATTATACTTAAAATTGCCATTTTTAAAATATTTGTGCATATTTATATGTTACAAAAGATATTTTAGACTACAAGTCTAGTATCCCTTATCCAAAATGCTTGGGACCAGAAGTGGTTCAAATTTCAATTTTTTTTATTTTGCATTGTTTGTATATGCATAATGAGATATCCTTGAGATGGGACCAAGTCTAAACATAAAATTCATTATGTCTCATTTACACCTTATAAACATAGCCTGAAAGTAATTTTATGTAATATTTTAGGTCATTTTATGCATGAGACAAAGTTTCTGTACATCAAACCATCAGAAAGCAAAGGCATCACTCTCAGCCACCCATGTGGACATCTGTGGTGGTTTGGCATCACTGTCATTTCTGACTCCATATTTACATCCAACTGATAAACAATCACTTTCTTACACTTATTCACACAAAAGTACTTAGCAGTAAAAACTATGACCATTAATATCACTAATACAGTGAAAAAATAATGTGTTCAGGGTAACTAAGCAGCCCAGTAACATCACCAGAATACCTGCATTAGCTGCAAAATAACAGCAGCTGAGAGGGCTTGGAGGGCCATTTTTCCCTTGGAGATGCTGTCTGTTGTGCAGCAGCATTTTGACTGCAACCAATCAGATGAGGTCAGGGATGGAACGTTCCACTTGTAGGGTCATGTTATTCCTCAGAAAGTTTCAGATTTTGGAGCATTTCATATTTGGATTTTCAAGTTAGGGATGCCCAAGCTGTGCTACCTAATAGGTGTTTTCAGCATCATATTAACACATGCAACAAAATTTTGTGGCTCATATTACATTTAAAAAGCACAGTTATAAATTCATTTAGTCTCCAAACATCAGTACTATTATTACAGCTATTTTGAGAAAGAGGCTCAGATGAGTAACTGGTCCAGTATCACAGAGCTAGTGAGTAGCAATCCTGGCAATTGAACTCAAATCTTATTCTGAATTCTAGGCTATTTTCTCCAAAACTAATGAAAACAAAGAGGTCATCAAAATTACAGAGACAGTTGTTGGATTTGCCATAAAGATAAAAGAATACTCACAGGTTTAATTGAGAGCAAGAAGAGCCCTCAGGATGGTCATGCAGATGGTGCTCATCACCCCTGAGAAGTCTCAGAACTCGTCACTTCCCCAGGTGGCATCTCATCAGCCAACCCTCTCTCAAACTTTCATTTTCGCCATCTCTGCAATTAGAAGTAGAGAATCAATGGTATTTTTTACACCAGCCATAGCTGAAGATTTATTTAGTGCACTGGGATTCTACTCTTAATAAATTAAGGCATTCCTTACTGTGTCCTATAAAGCCATTTATGAATATCAAGCATTTTAAACCCTTTTTGAGTGCTGGAAGAAATTCAACTCAATATATATTACTAAATGCCTATTGCGTGCCCCGCATTGCCCTAGGGTTTATGAAAATACCAAAAAACTGACAGCATCTACCTAACAAGTTGATATTCTAGTGGAGAAGATGAGATTTAAACTCATGGAATAATTTAAAAAATAATACAAGAAAGACATTAAAAACAATCATTTGAGGGAAAAAAAGATGGCTCAGATAAGTTCCAAGAAAGAAAATGGAAGTAATCAAGTATTCTAAGGGAGCCTCAAAGAGGCAATAGTGCTGAGTAGAGAGTGAATAGCCAGAGACTTGAGAATGTTTCTAGCTCACCCCCATTGGCCTCTTGGACCTGCCTAGTTCTCCTTCCATCTCTCCCTCATGCCCCTCAGTATTTCTGCCCTGCTCTTCTACAGATACATATAAGGTGTCCTACACCCAAAAGCCTTGGTACGGCCATTGAAAAACCAAGTCCTTATTAGTTGCTAGCCCTTCTGAAATGTTTGCATCTTTACAGGCAACATTTATATGCAAAAACTCTTCAGTGTGGGATTCTGGGTCTTGTGACCAGCTATTGAAGAGATATTTGGAGCTAGAGAAATTTCTTGGACTCCTCAATTTTACACCAGTAAATAACAGCTTAATCTCATCTACTTATACAGAGAAAAAGTGGGAAAAAAGGAAGACATGTGCAATGTGAACTCTTCTAAAAGTTAATTCTGAGCTATAATTTATGAAAACAGATTTTCAACATAAAGTCAATAGTCAAAAAGTGGGGAAAAAAACACCTGAGCCATTATAGTGACCAATTTGTTTACATTATTGTGAAAAATATATCATTTCTTCATATTATCATTTTATACATAATGTGAGAATATACATTAGGTAAAGGAATGCTAATGGAGCTTTTAAAATACGTATTTTAATTTCAAAAAGTACTGGGAACAACTTTTAATTAAAATAATAGTTTCAATTTTTTTGCTAAGACTTTAATACTTTTCTTTGCAAATTGCTCTCTAAAAATTTATTAATCTTTCAAAAGTCATTTGAAAGCAACTTACCTTTATTTTTATTTATTTATTTGGCTAGGAATTTATCAACTTTTTTGCAAATTGCTCTCTAAATATTTTAAGGCAATTTGTATTAATGTTTTCATCATGCTTTGCCATGATCTTTTATTTGTTACTTTCTGAACAGACAGGTGAGTTAAATAAAATATTAAGACTACAATGAAAATAAGGAGAAATAAATAACATTTAAACAGTATTTAATGACTTTCCTTTTTATGGTAATAATTGTATCAAAACCAGTATTCATCAATAGAATTAAAAGTTAGTAAAATCATTAATGATGCTGGAAAGCATGCAATGAACTAATTTCTGACTTTGCCAAATGAAGACTAGAAACATATGTAAAATAAATATGTTTAAGGAAGATAGAGCTCCAAGAATAAGATGTTCTATGTGCCTTTTTTAAAAAGCAAGAAGCGATTTGTGCATTAGGAGGGTGACTGTAAAATAATGAGGCCAGATCATCAGTAGTCTGTTGTACGTTAAATTATAGCAGGTCAAAGGAAGCCAGTTTAGAAAATGTATGCAGAAAATTGAGCCAATTATAATATTTTGTTCTTGCATTCCCAGGAGACAGATTAATGAACTCAACCCCATTACTCAACTAGTCTCCACAAGCACAGCAGGCCCTGGGAATCACCTGTACTTCAATAAAGGGACTGACATTTTTTTGTCAGACCCCCACATCCACCTTCGGAACTGATCTTTCTTCTGTTTACTGACAGACTCCCTTGAAATGGGCAGAGTCTCTATAAAAGATGCCCTATCTTCCAAAAATAAAGAGTTCCCATTTTGTCACTTCCTGCCCTCATCTCCCTGTCAAGTCAACTAATTCACATTAAGTTATGAATTCATGAAACAGAGGTTACAAGATGGACAATGTGTTAACCTAGAGGAGAGTGCTATCTAATGGTAGAATTCCAGTTGCTGACAGGGATGGGAAACATTTTAGAACAGAGGTCTCTTCCCTTTTACCCTACCCAGATTAAATAATAACTAACAGCTCCCTCTACTCAGCCCTCTACCATTCCAAGAGTCAGCCATACACAGACTCTTGTTGGAATTGACCCCCATCCGTGGCTGCACAGATATGTTTTAGATGCCAGAGTACCATGCAACCACATCTGTTCATATGTGCTGTGGTCCAGTTGGCCAGTATCCTCAGCTAGCTTGGAAATCCAAAGGAGCTAAATGGCTTGCCTAAGGGCACAATGAGTGATGCCATAGAAATAAACATAAAATTCCCAGTTAGGTTCTCTTTCCACTATATTACTCTATGTATCTAGAGCAGGGTTGGCAAATATGTAACTCTGCTGTAAACTCTGACCCTTAGCAGTCATCTCTAATCACACAGGTCTGTCCTGTATAGCATCTATGTAAGGACTCAGAATTCTTCTCAATACAGTGCTTCAGGAAATGACTATTGATCCATTGGCATTGGCTCATGATAGCAATTTAATTCAACTAAATGCCAAACGGGATGGTGAGGCAACCCAGAGATTAACAAGAGCAGGAAGTCAGCTCTACATCCCTCACCCCAATGCCACTTTCCTCTCCCTGCCCCAAGCTGGAGGGAGAAAGAGAGAAGGAAATTTTACAGACCTCAGGAGTCTAGGCTGCCTGGTGGGAGCTGGAGCCATGGAGTGAGGCTACAGGAGAAGCTGGAACCATGAGAGAGATGCAGCCACTGCCCAAGATGCCAGCAGCAGAGAGGGGAAAGAAATATTCTGGCTTCTCCTTTTCTCCTTACTCTCCAGTTCCCACTGGTGCTTCTGATTGGCCAAACCTAATCAGAAGCCAGTTGGCAAAGGGGCCTGAGGACAGGCTGGCAAATGACAAGCACAGCAGCCCACATACACAGTGTTATGTTTTGTTAGTTTTACTTAATCCATATCATATATTGTTATTTCTGATTGTAAAAGGTAAGCATGGTTTTAATAGAAATTTTGAAAAAAATGTCAGAAAATACAAACAATAAAGTAAAACGTCAGTCACCAAATAGGTGATCACTGTCATCACCTCATATATTGTTCCTGCAAAATTTTTAACAAATAAATTTAGAGTCATGCTATATACATAATTTTATATAATTAAAGAATTATATAAAATTTCTTAAAAAAGAATACTGATTATGTATATTTAAGAATTTCTTAAAAAGAAAGAATACTGATTATGTATATAGCCTGACTCTAAATTTATTTAATTTTTTTAACTTAATAGTATAAGTATTTTCCCATCTGATTAAATATTCTTTCAAACTATGACTTATAGCAGCTACATCCTATTGAGTGTGGTAGTGTGGAGTACCATAATTTATTTTATCATTCCTCAAATTAATGAGCATTAGATATGACCACATTAAAAATATGGAACACATGTTAGCCAAATTTATCACCAGTCTTTGTATTTTATTTTAAATGTATACATCATAAGAAACATAACTCTCATGAAGTCTGACAACAGGAAATCTGAAGATAAATGAGACCTAAAAAGGAATATAATTTATGTAGTTAGAAATTCTACAATTTCTATTTAGTTGTTTTTAATTTTGATGTTGTGGCTTTCAGTAAAGAAGACAATAATACATATAATGTGTTATTAATATTGCCCTAGTAATTTATGTCCAGATACATTTATCAGTTGCTTCAAATTCTCTTTGTACTATACAGAATATCATCTAGAAACACTTTATTTCATTCTTTTTAATTGCCAGTTAATGGCCTGCACTGTCCCCACAATAGAATTACCATAATTCATTATCAGTAAACGATGGGTACCCCTCCAGAGAAAAGCAAGAGCCATGGATCTAATTGCTGCAATTGAGACCTAAACAACTGCTTATGGTTTATACCCCAATTCACATGCAAATAACATCTATTTATAGACTAAGATTTATGATTTGTTTTTTTTTTTATTTTTAGTTTGGAGCTCTTTCTGACTGCTAATATCTGTCCCTTTTCCCTGTCCCCTCTCCATTTCCCACTCTCAATGACCCAGAGAGGACAGGGGATGAGAGTACAAGGACAGTCAGCTGGCTGCCCTTTTGTTTGACATGATCTTTTCATCGTGTCTCTTCTCCCTCTTGGTCATTCTGGTGTGAGCCACCAAGCTCCTGAGGGCAAGAGACCAACTTGTTTTTTTAGTGGCAACAACGATGTGTTGTTGAATGGTATAGTTGCTAAATAAGGACTCCATAGCAGTAACTTCTACACACAGTGAATGCTGCCAAGGCCTGGAGAAGAGATGGGCTCACCCCGTCTGATGTTTCACATGAGAATCTGACAGCTGAGAAAGGAAGTTCACGGGCTAAAGAAGTTGTAGCCAATGAATAATGAAGACACACAATAACTTCCAAACAGCAGAGCCCTAGCCCTGAAATAGGAGTAAACTAGCAATTGTGGCATAATCTTAGAACTGATTAATCTTGTATGCTCTTTAAATTCATATTTGTCCACATCTGCCAAGAAACCTGTCTTGATAGTTCCCAGGAAAGAGGAGAGGGTCCCCTTCTTTGTGCTTCTTGTACTTGTCTCTAGTTTTCATCTATCAAATTGTAATGTGATTGTTTATTTATGCATGTCTACACTATAAGCTCCTTGATGACAGGGTTTATACATAATTTAGCTTTACAGCTTTAGAGCACAATATTATGCCTGCCATATAATTGATGCTCCATAAAGTGTTTGTTGAATTAATTAACAGTATCTCCCAAAGATGATACCTGTTTATTATTGAATGTGCCAGCTCCTTAAAATAAGAACCAATTAAATTTTAAATTTCTGTTCTCAGAAATGTATTTCACCTGGTGATAAGAATGCCACATCTAGACAGCATTGAATTCACTTCTCCCACTCCCTGCTCCCCACAGGAGACATGAGATCATTCTCAGTGCCGTCTACCAGCTCCCTCTTTTCAGATGACTCTCCTCCCTGTCTGGATCTCAGGGTCTTTATTAACAGTATTTGCTAATCATTATATTTTACTGGAATATTTCTAAGTCTTTGTTGAAATCTTAACAATGGCCTCAGCTGCAACAGGAAGAAAATGCATTAGACAACAGAAATCATTTATTTTCAGTCTTCAGTTGTTTTAAATCCTAGGAGTGAGTAAAGACTAAATCTTTTGCCTGAGTATATTTAAAGTTGGTATAACTTGTTTCTGCATAAAAATTACCCCAAACGTCTCAAAAAAAATTGCCCCAAACATAGTGGCCTGAAACAATAAACATTTACTGTCTCACATGTTTCCAGTGGTCAGGGATACAGGAGCAGCTTAGCTAGTTGGTTCTCACTCATGATCTGTCAGAAAGTTGCCGTCAAGCTGTCTTCCAGGGTTACAGTTATCTAAAGGCTTGGCTGCAGCTGGAGGATCTACCTCCTAGGTAGCTCACTCCCATACCTGGCAAGCTGGTGCTGACTGGTTGTTGACTGGAGCTTCAGTTCCTCTCCATACTGTTACTTAATTATCCTCACAAGATAGCAGCAGGCTTCCACCAGGAGAGCAATCCAACAGAGAGCAAAGAGAAACCCCCACAATAACTTTGTGACCTAATTTCAAAGTCACACACTGTCACTTCTGCCATATTCTCATTGTTAGAAGCAAATTAATAAGATCAGCAGTCAAAGAGAGGGAATTAGGCTCCAACTATTGAAAGGAATATCAAAGAATTTGTGGACCTTTTTTTTCAAGGTGGAGTTTTGCTCTTGTTGACCAGGCTAGAGTGCAATGGCGTGATCTTGGCTCACTGCAACCTCTGCCTCTTGAGTTCAAGCGATTCTCTTGCCTTAGCCTCCCTAGTAGCTGGGATTACAGGCACCCGTCACGACACCCAGCTAAGTTTTTGTATTTTTAGTAGAGATGAGGTTTCACTGTGATGGCCAGGCTGGTCTCCAATGCCTGACCTCAGACGATCCATCCACCTCAGCCTCCCAAAGTGCTGGGATTACAGGCGCAAGCCACTGAACCTGGCTTGTGGACATATTTTTAAACCACCACGGTAAGTTACCAAATAAATAGTTCAAAATGCTTAAATATACACAAGTCTAGGCATTTCCTCTATGCATTTGTGTAGGTTTTCCTTTAACACTTAAAATGCATTATGGCAATTAAAAATTTGTATCAGGTAGCATATATTGAAGAGTCTACATACATTCAATGTCAATCCTAAGTTTCCTCCATCTCTTTCAGATCCAGGAAAAAAACAGTCCCTGACATCTATATTTGCAACCTGGCTGTGGCTGATTTGGTCCACATCATTGGAATGCCCTTTCTTATTCACCAGTGGGCCCGAAGGGGAGAGTGGGTGTTTGGGGGCCCTCTCTGCACCATAATCACATCCCTAGATACTTGCAACCAATTTGCCTGTAGTGCCATCATGACTGTAATGAGTGTGGACAGGTAAGTGAAGGACTTTGAAATATCTTAATATAATTCAGAGGTGCCTGTGCTCCCCCAAGCTCATTCTAATTTAAGCAACATCAGTTTTGGTTTATAACAGCACAGCTCTTCTTCCTTTGTTTTTATTGCAGGACTGATTACTTAAGAATATTTTGTTCATTTTTCACAGAGGTCTATTTTTAATGGAAATATAAAACACAACAATCTCCTTTTTTCTAATCATTCTTTTTGACTCCGCTTTATTTGCAATTCAGTGTAAGAAGAAAATCACAAAACCATGAAATATTAGAAACCAGAATGAATTTCCCCCATCATTTTCACAGTAAGAGAACTGAGGCCCAGAGAGGTGAGGAGATTTGCTAGAAGCAAAGTAGGTTTCCTTAGTCCCTGTCCAGGGCTATTTCTGATATGTTCACTGTCTCATATACTTGTTATTGCCTCATAGCTCTAGGGAATCGGTGGACTAAATAGAGGTTCCTATACGACCATGAAGCAATTTCCCAGTGCCAGGAAGACCATCTTTTGCAAACATTATTGTGATTGGTTAACACAAATGCTGTCATTTTATATCATTAGAAATATATTCCACTATGTCCTGGAATGTGCCATAGCTCTTTTCACCATCCATGTAAGCTAATGTTGTTTGAGGAGATGATGGTGGTCAGTACTTATGGAGTCAGTGAGTGGGAGAGCTCAGTTCAGATCCAAGCCATCTGACTGTAGAAATGACAGGTAGTTGTAACTGCCTCACTATCTGGCCTATCTAGAAAACTCTCAATCTAGGATGTGCCCTGCATTATCCAGATGCAGAATGTCCACACCAGGTCCTAACAGCTCACCCTAAACAGAAACAGAGCCTAAAGACAACCATAGTATTTCCAACAGTGATACTCTGTCTTCCAGAGCAACCCACTTAAAATCTCCATCTGCCTTCTTCTCAACCCAACCTTAACCCAACATATTTAATCCTCCTTGCTCTGATCTACTGTCTTTTTCCTTGGATTCAAATATATTACATAAATCACTTTGTGTGTGTGTGTGTGTGTGTGTGTGTGTCTGTGTGTGTGTGATTTATTGTCTAGTTACCCTGCACCTCAAATGTAAACTCCACAGAAGCAGGGTCTTTGTCCACCAATATATCCTAAATGTGTGTATGTAACAGTGCCTGGCACTCAAGTGCTCAAAAAATATTTATGAATGAATGAATGAATGAATGAATGACTTGAAAGTTATGTTAAATTTCCCTGGGTTCATCCAAAAATCTTCTTTAACCCTGCCTCTTTCACCCTTCCAAATGGGACTTTCGGTGAGGAAGTGATGAGCCATTCTTTAGATGAACAAAAAAAAGAATGGCAAGGTTCATATAAATCATTCACTCTAAAAAAATGAATAATAATGGTAAATTTTAAATATCCTTTTGTTTTTCTGTAAGAGAATTTTCAAAATATAGAATGTGCTTCTCAACTTATAATTAACACATTTTAAAATCAATATACGGCATAGGTCTAGCTAGCTCTGCTGATGCCAGCCGGTGTGACTGTGTTGTGAGAAAAGCCCCAGAAGCTTGTCAGGGTTCCAATACCAGGAAGAAGGCCTTGAACAGACCAGGTTCACTGTAGAACAGCAACTTAAAGTACAGGCCATACCAATAGTAATCCCATCTTGGGGATAATACGAGCTTCTTTATACCCTGTGCCTTGGATGCAAGAGAATATTGGCTTTTTTTGGGGGGGGGAAGGTGTATACTCCTGTAAATCTCTTACTATAAATGAAGTAAATGGACATTTTCTGTCTTGGAACAGACCAACTGTGTGTATTTCCTAATATTGACAGGTTTTTCTCTGTGTATGTGTGCACACATGCATGCATATGTATCTTATACCTAGCCTTTTGTTTTGTTTTGTTTTGTTTTAATCTAACGGACATAGTATGCTAACATTTCGTTTCACATTTAAGACATTCTGCCCTTTCCTTCCCCTGACCTTCACTCTGGAAGATCAGGTGGTAAGAAACAAATGAAGAGGATATAAAGTGGAACCATTTCCTTCCACACATTTCTTGTAATTCTAACTCTATTAAATTCATAAAAGTTTAACAAAATCTGCAATTTTGTAAAAGAGAAATGAGGCTTGTTTTGTAAGAGCATAACTAAATGTCAGTGCCATCAATATGCCTTAGTGTTTACATATTTAAATCATTTTAATTGCCAGTTTAATGGGTCACACATTTCAAGTGTTTCCAATAACTCATTTTTCTTTCCCTAATTAGTAACAACTGCAAGTGTGTAGAATATTTAGTAGTGGACTCCTGCCTCTATAGCCATACAAAAACAATATATAAACATCCAAAATGTTTGCCTTCAAATGAAAGCTACCTAGGCTTTCATTAGTGGCTACTTTTATAAATAAATTCTCTAAAACATCAAGAGTCAGTAAGTAGGAGCCAAAATTTGCAATTTATTCATTCATTTATTCAAAAAATATTTATTGAGCATGAACCATATGCCAGAGATTGTTGGACACAGGGGATACAGTGGCCTTAAACTAATAATCAAGGCTCCTGCCCTCATGGGGCTTTCATTCTAGTGGTATAGACAGACATTAAGTGAGGAGTCCCACAAGTAAATGTATATTTCCACATAGTGATAACACAC
This sequence comes from Cacajao melanocephalus, assembly GCA_963573385.1. NCBI lineage: Eukaryota > Metazoa > Chordata > Mammalia > Primates > Pitheciidae > Cacajao > Cacajao melanocephalus. The sequence goes on from CAUYLG010060674.1 coordinate 47,057, forward strand.
TAGGAGAGAAAAGCAGAGTCTACTATAATCTTTTATAGTCATGTTCTCTAGTATAGAATGGGTGGTCAGAGAAGGCTTCTCCAAGAGGGAGACAGTTAAATAGGAACTTGAAGGAAGAGCAGGAAGAAGCAGAGGCAGATCCTGTCAGGCAGGTAGAACAGCATGTGCCTGACCTTGAAAGGGGAAGAGCTTTGAGGAAGTCAAGGGAGAGACTGGCACAGGCTCCAGCTTGAACAGCAGGCAGGACCAGGTGAAAAAAAAGACCTGTGGATCATGGGAGGAATTCTGAAAATCAATGGAAAACCACTGAAAGGTTTTCAGCTGGGGAGGGATGCTATCAGAGAAGATTCCTTAATTGCTTGATGCCATGACTTCATCATCCTATAATTCCAGTAAAAATGATGACTGGGCTGCTATGCAGTCACTACATCATCCACTTCCCCAGCAGGGAGAAAAGAGGCTCTTCTCTCCTTAGCCACGGGGAATGCTTGTGCAGTGTGCAGAGGATAGGTAGCTGTGGAGCCCTGACCAGAAACCACTCTCTGCATGCCAAAGGTCCCTTAACTGAATGCGAAATGTCCTGCTTCTGGTACAAAATTGAAAGAACAAGAGGACAAGAAATGTTTCATTTTTATGAGTCTTCATTAAATAGCTTTACAAAAACTTGGAGAAAATTAAGTGACCACAGAAACCATTTTTACATTTGTTGAATTTCTACTAATACTATCCTCCACCACCCCCAGACCCCAGCAAAGCTGTGCTTTTTCAAATAGCCTTCCTTCTGAATCTGAGCTCTCTTTTTCATTCTTCAGCTTTCATTTTGCTCTGAAAAATTATTGGATTTGCTGGAGGACCAAATGTATTTGATATGTCAGAATTTCAAGTTTGATTAACGAATACCCTTTTTTCCCCCTGGTTCTAAAATGAAAAGAGAAAAGATAAAGAAAAATGCTTCCCCATGAAATGAGCCCATTTCTTCCCTCTGGCTTCTAGCCTAAGTTCCGTAAGGAACTTGCATTGTCTATACTAGTCACACTTGTTCATCCTCACTGTGACTTCTGTGAGCTGAAACTCCATGGGCCTGGTGACTTTAGTGTAAAGCCATCTGGGCAAAATGTTTGTTCTGTGTGCCTGAATCCCCTTCTGCCGAGGGATTCTCTTAGCCCCACACATTCTCCTCCTTCCTGCCTCTGTGTCAGTAAATCCTGCGGGGAAAAGGATCATTTCCTCCTGGAGGAAATCCCTGTTCAGAGACAAAGTTTTCCAGAGTCTCATTTACAGGAAAAGCCCTTTTGTAAAGAAAGAGTTTGTACTGCAGAATTTTACCATCATCAGTGTGTTCACAGAAGGAACAGCTATTTCAGTGAGTGGTTTATTCAGACTTGCAGGGTCAAGAATTGTTTTCTCTACAGATACTAGGCAGCTCTTAAAAAATATAACTTTCTTTTGCTCTAATAGAAGTGTGCTTCACAATAATGCTAATAATTTACTCTCATCAAGAACCTTTCATCCTTGGAGCTCAGTGCTTTTATTGATTGTTCTAAAACTCTTCCTAACCGGCTTTGCAGGTACTTTGCCCTCGTCCAACCCTTTCGGCTGACAAGTTGGAGAACAAGGTACAAGACCATCCGCATCAATTTGGGCCTTTGGGCAGCTTCCTTTATCCTGGCATTGCCTGTCTGGGTCTACTCAAAGGTCATCAAATTTAAAGATGGTGTCGAGAGTTGTGCTTTTGATTTGACATCCCCTGACGATGTACTCTGGTAAGTTGTTAAACCTTAAGAAGAATGAGTTGAATTAAGTTGTGAAGTACTTCATTCTCCTTGTCAACAGGTGAGCAGCCTTGAAGAGCATCCTTGTGGATCCTCTTCTTACCAGTCTCTCTGCTTAGGTTTCTCCACACATGCAATCAAGGTGATAGTTTCATTTTTAAGGGGAGGGTAACCTTTAGAAAAATATTTTTAATTCAGTCATGTAACCTCAGTGGACACACATATATTTAAATATGGATTTTAAAGATTCATAGCAGCCAGATGCAGTGGGAATGCAGCAATCAAGGGAGGTAAAGAATTTCCAGAGTCACCCAGAGTCAAACCTCATCAGTATGCAATTGTAGTTTGCTTGAATTGTGTCCCCTGTAAAGATATGTTCAAGTCCTACACCAGCGCCCCCTATACCTGTGAATGTGACCTCATTTTGAAATAGTGTTTTCTCAGATGTAATCAAGCTAAATTAAGGTCATGTTGGATTAGGGTAGGCCCAATGACTGTGTCCTGATAGGGAGAAGCAGATTTTAAGAAACACAGAGGTACACAGAAAAGAGAATGCATGTGAAGACAGAGGCAGAGATTGGAGTGATATGTGTATAAGCCAAGGAACACCAAGGATTGCCAGAAACCAGCAGAGAGGGTAGGAGGGAGCATAGAGCAGATTCTCCTTCAGAGCCTATAAAGAAACAAACTTGCCAGCACCTTGGTTTCATATGTCTAGCTTTCAGAACTGTGAGAGAATAAATTTCTGTTGTCTTAAGCTATCCAGTTTGTGCTAATTTCTTACAGCTTTCCTAGGAAACTAATAGAACTATCATAGCCATTTTATACAATTTATTTAAAAAAGAAATTGAAAGTCTTTAATTTGAAATGTGAACATAGAATTGGAGTTCATGATTAAATTCTTTGAGCAACTACCAATGGCCAATAACTGTGTTAGATATTTTTCCATATGCTATCTCATATCAGCCTGGCAGATTCCTTTCTCCTACTCCATCACTTATCAAATAGATGAGTCATGTATGCATTATGTGGACATAGCCAAAGAAGAATGGAGGTAAAGGACCTGCAAATGCACAAATCCAGTTAAAAAAAAAATTCATATGTGTGCATGTCTTGTTCAGTTTAATATAACAAAGCATTATGCACTAGATGACTTGTAAACAATAGAAATTTATTTCTCACAGTTCTGGAACCTGGAAGTCCAAGATGAAAGTGCCAGCATAGTTAAGTTCTGATGACAGCCCTCTTCCAGGTTGCAGTCTGCCAACTTCTCATTCTAGCCTTATGTGGCAAAAAAAAAAAAAAAAAAAAAAAAAAAAAAAAAAAAAAAAAAAAAAAAAATAAAAAAACAAACAAAGCTGGATTTTTTGTATATGAAA
>CAUYLG010060678.1:0-82782 GCA_963573385.1 Cacajao melanocephalus
GATGCCGGTGTCCTTGTAAAAAGAGCAAGACAGGCACAGAGGCCCGCGGGGACAAGGCCACGGGATAAAGGAGACGCAGACTGGAGAGGTTCAGCCGGCAGCCCCCGGCGCTGGGGACAGGCCTGGACGGCGGCTCCCTCACGGCCCCGGGCGGGTCAGGGAGCCCACCCTGCCGCCGCCACCGCCAGCTCAGCCTCCAGGCCTCCAGAACCGGAGGCCACACGTTTCTGTGGCTTCGGCCCCACAGTGTGTGGGGCTTGGTCACAGCAGCTGTAGAAAACTCAGCCACTTCCCACATGGGAGATCAGCACCTTAAGCTAGGCACTCCAAGCCCTGAGTGGAGCAGCGTGCACAGCCCACGGTCCACGCCTTTCCCCAGGGGAGCGGAGCCTGCCTGTGGCAAGTGCCAGGTGCCCGCCAGTAAGTTTCATCTCCACCACTTCTCCCCACCTTGCCCCTCAAAGGCAGCACAGCCCCTTCCTGACTCCCGCCTCCAGGATCCTGCCTTCAGCCAAGCCCATACACGAAGGCCCTGAAACCAGGTGATTTATGGGGTGAGCCTTGGGCCACATGGCTGGCCCTCTGGTGGCTGCGGCCCGAGTAACCGAAGTCAGCCACCCAGGCGCTCCATGCCTACGCGACCCACCCCCCATGGAAACCCCAACTGCCACAGCAGGGGTGAGCTTCCCTGGTTGTGACTCCGTGCGCACTGTCCCACACCATTGCTGAAAGAAACAGCTGCTGTCTGCACAGCTCCCCTGGGCGAGGAGCCACAGAAGCTCAAATCTGGTCTCTCCTGGACCCTGCCCCGTGCGCCCTGAGCCTTCGCTGACCGTAACCTGTGTCCTTGCCTTGTAATAAACCGCAACTAGGAGTGTGACAGTTTTTCTGAGTTCTGAGCCCTCCCAGCACAGCATCAAGCCCCAGGTGCTCTTGGGGACCCGACCACGGGTTCCCTTGTAGAACACGGGCGTCCCCTTGGGTTTTCCGAGCCTGCTCCTGCCCCGGCTACCTGCTGGCATCTGTTCAGGTGCTCCACCTCCCGCAGAGCCTGCTCCTTCTGCCTCTTCAGATCGAGCTTCTCCAGGCTGAGTCTCTCCACCAGTTTCCTGGCCTCCTGGAATTTGCACATGAGGAACTCCTTCTCTTCCCTTTGGCTGGCTTGGAAATGCAGAAGCTCCTCACAGCGCTCCCGCAGCATCTGGTTGCTCTGCCGGATGGCATCTGGTGGCAGAGGGGACAGCAAAGGGGAGCTGGGTAGCCCGGCCTGCCAGGCCCCGCCTGCGCCCACAGGGGCCTAAGGCTCAGGAAGTCAGAGGCCAGAAGCAGGGCGCAGTGTCTCGTGCCTGTAATCCCAGCACTTTGGGAGGCTAACTGACCATCCTGGTGCCCCCCATAATACCATGCAGCCTCTCTCAGGGGTGGACGGCGTCTCAACACTCCCTTCTGTTTCTTTAAACACTTCCAAAATCAATTATACTAATGTCCCTCAGTTTCTCCAAGAAAATAGCAAACACATCAGCTTCACTTGGTCAGGAGTTCCAGACTAGCCTGGCCAACATGATGAAACCCCATCTCTACTAAAAATATAAAAAGCAGCCGCAGTGGTGTGCGCCTGTAGTCCCGGCTACTCAAGAGGCTGAGGCAGGAGAATCACTTGAACTGGGAGGTGGAGGTTGCACTGAAGCAAGATTGTGCCACTGCACTGCAGCCTGGGGAACAAGAGCGAAACTCTGTCTCAAAAAAAAAGTATGTGTCAAATGCCGCTTTTTTTTATTTTTATTTTGTAGAGACAGGGTCTTGCTTTGTTGCCCAGACTGGTCTCAAATTCTTGGCCTCAAGTGATCCTCCCACCTCAGCCTCCCGATGTGCTGGGATTATAGGCACGAGCCACTGTGCCTGGCCTTATGCCACTTTCTTTGTCAGTGACTGGAATTCATTTGTATTCTGGTCAGTCTGAGGTGTGCCTGCCCTCGGACGCCCAGTACTGGTCCTTCCCGGCCTACATCTCTGCTGTCTTCTGGATCAGGCGTCCTGACATCCCTGCAGACTCGCAGGGTCAGCCTCGCAGGCAAACTTCACTGCAGCATTGCTGATTGCAGCCTGAGAGGCCCAGAAGCTTGGACCAGGCAAGTTAGTGGCTTCTCTGAGCCTCAAAGTCCTCATCTGCATAGTCAACAGAGACAATAACATCCATCTTACAAGAAGAGGAGGGTTAAACAAGAAAGCAGAAAACAAATGGGAAAAACCGCTGGTCCGCCCCTCATCAGGGCATGTGCCAGTGCCAGGCAGTCAGCAGAGGCCACAGGAAGGAGAGCCCCACACCCAGGAGACACCCCAAGTAGCGAAGGAGCCAGCTGAGAACATAAAACTGATCAGTGATGTCCAAAGGTTTAGCAACTACAGAGCTGGATAAAATGGGGCAGGCAGTAGCTTCATGTCACCCAGTGATCAAAACCCTCAACCAACTAACTACTGCCTGCTGACAAACGCAACATTGACTCCGATCCCCCATCAGAATTCTGCTCGCTCTGCCTACAGCTCAGCTCACCTGCAACTTATCTTGTTTTTTTTGAGATGGAGTTTCACTCTTGTCACCCAGGCTGGAGTGCAGTGGTGTGATCTCGGCTCACTACAACCTCTGCCTCCCGGGTTCAAGCAATTCTCCTGCCTCAGCCTCCCCAGTAGCTAGGATGACAGGCGCCCGCCACCACACCCAGCTAACTTTGTATTTTTAGTAGAGACGGGGTTTCACCACATTGGCCAGGATGGTCTCGAACTCCTGACCTCAGGTGATCCGCCCGCCTCAGCCTCCCAAAGTGCTGGGATTACAGGCATGAAACACTGCGCCCGGCCTGCAACTTGTCTTTTAAAAAATGTTCTTAACTGAGGTAAAATTTGCATGACATCAAATTCACCATTTTAACTAATTCGGTGGTTTTCAGCATATCGATAACGCTGTGCGGCCATCAATACTATCTAACTCCCCAGCCCTCCTCATCTGCCTCTGCCTCTGCAGACTGGCCTCTTCTGGACATGTCACATAAGTGGAATCACACACTACGGACATGCAACTTCTTTCCATGAGTCTCCCCCTAAAGATTCTAAGCACAAGAGAATTCTCCAGCCCCAGGTGCCGATGGCACTGAGGTAGGGCCCCTGTCCTGGAGCTCCAGCAGGAACTCTCCAATTCAGCCTCGCCCTCAAGGAGACCAAGCAGCCCCTCCACAGCAAGCTGACTGCACTGGGCCTTCCTCCCTGGAGGGAAAGGCGATTCACCTTGACAGGAAGAGAAGACACATCGCAGGTATAAGCCTTCTCCCTGCCTCTAGGGTGCCAGCCAGAGCCACGCTCTGAAGCCTACAGAGTATGTGACTTGTCAGCACAGAGCCCCACATAACATCTCAGACCACAGTCCAGCAAAGGCGGCAGGGGAGTGGGCCCATGACAGTGGCCTCCACTGGTCACGGCACATGCCACCTCGACCAAGAGCTGTCAGCCAGCCAGGACACGGAGAACCAATTGAATACACAATTGAGGTGCCAGCTCAGGGATGACACCCTGAGCTGCAAGGAAGGGGTGCTGTCCTCCAGGATAGGATGGACACTTAGGCCTAAGTCCCCAGCAGGAACCAAAGGATGAAGCAAAAGGGGCTACGGGCCCCACCACACCCAGTGAGCCACGTGGGGAGTCTGTGTGGCCCCTCCCTGCAGCTCTGGGACCGGCAGTTTAGAACGCCCCTGCAGCAGAAAGGCAAGATTGTACAGCGGGTGCCACCTGGCCCCCCTGGGCTAACCCAGGCCTATGCAGAGCAGTGGTAAGGAGAGGGGGTGGGAGAAAGAGGGGCAGGGGCTAGGGGTGTCATCACGCCCGGGGCACAGGCAGGAGCATGCAACTGGGCCCTGAACCCATGACGACCTGGAGGTGAACGGCACAAGGATGAGGGGTGCCCAGATGGCAGCCTACGAAAGAACCCCCTGGTCCCAGCCACTGGGCTGGGTATGGGAGGTCGGCCTTCACCTCCGCTGAGGTGTCTGGTGGGGGGTGGGGGGGAACGCACCTTTCCCAAGACAGACCCCACCCCTCTATAAGGGCAGACCCTGCCCGTTTCCAAGACAGGCCCCACCCCCTCGCTGGGCAGACCATGCCTCTTCCCAGGGCCAACTCTGCCCTGTCCCAGGATGGACAGCACTTCGTGAGTGCTCAGTGCACGCATACAGAGCCCTGGACATGATGGTCCGAACTGGAAGGTTCATTCCAGCTCCACAGTTCCCTGTAGGGTCTGCCGAGGCTGTCCCGGAGCCTGCCCACCAGCGTGCTTCTCCCTGTGCCCACCCCGGCTCCTTCCACTGTCCCTCCTTTCCCATCCCAGTGCTGGTCCTGTGAGCACTCTAAACTTCCTCCCTGCTGATCTACATCTCAGGGTCTACTTCCTGAAACCAAGAGGGAAACCAGCACATCCCCAACCCAGGCCCAGGAAACGCAGAGGTGCAGATGGGGAGAGGATGCCTTCCCCTCAGCAGGGCAGATCCCGACTCTTTCCTCACCTCGGAGCTCTTGATTCTCCTCCAGGCAGCGCTGGAGGGTCTCGGGAGCACCCTGCTCTGAAGGCAGGTGCAACATGGCCGGCTTCCCCAGAGGAGACTCTTCACCCAGCACGTCCTGATCTGCTGCCGGGCCGCCACTGGGCTGCACCATCTCACACAGCTGGCTCTTCTAGAGGTGTCTGCTCATGCAACAGGGCCAGGGCTGCAAGAGGAAGGCAGCAGGGGAGTCACAGGAGCCCCACATCCTTACCCTGCAGGATGAGCCTACAAGTTCTGGGGCTACATTTTAAACAGAAAAATGATAATTCCCCTAGTGCCTCAGGATGCTTCTCCCATTCCAAAGGCGGGAAATGGAAGAATTTCACCAGAGGTGGGAGAGTTGGGAGAGGACTGTTTGTGGAGGGAGATGTCCTCACCCCTACACACCCCCAAGCAGGAGAAGCGGAGGGTACCAGCCCCTCAGCCAGTGTAATGGGCTGAATGGTAGCCCCCTGAAAAGATATGCTTGTGTTCTAACCCCTGGAACATATACATGTGATTTTATTTGGGAAAGGGTCTTTGCAGATACAGGATCTCAAGATGAGATCATTCTGTGTGACGAGGGTGGGCCCTAAACCCAACAACCAGTGTCTTTATGAGAGACAGAAGGGAGAAGCCAGAGGGAGACACACGGGAGGAGGCCGTATGGGGACCGAGGCAGAGACTGGATGGAGGCAGCCACCAGAACCTGAGAGATGCAAGGGAGGATCCCCTCTCAGAGCCTTTGAGGGTGTGGGCTTGCTAACCTTTGATTTTGGACTTCTGGTCTCCAGACTGTGAGAGTAACACGTCTGCTGCTTTAAACCATCCACAGCAGCCCTGGGAAACTCATACACCTAGTAAGAGGGCTTACCACTCAGAGCCTGATGAGTGTTTCCTGGGACTAGGGGCAAGGGCAGAGGGGACATCTGGTGTCTAACAACATGTGCTGAGGAATCTAAAAGTGGGCTGTCAGCCTGAGACGGCGGGGTGGAGGGACAGGCTGAGTTGCTTGTGTTCGCTGGTGAACTAGAAGCAGACCACACAGGGCAGTACCAGCCTGGAGCCCTTTGAAATCCTGCCCAGGAAGACTGACTACCCGGAGGTACAGGTACTGAGACAGGTCTCTGGAAGCAGGCTTCAGGCGAGAGAAGATGAATTTAACGCCAAATAAACTTGGCCGTTTTGACTGTTAACACCAATACTGTCCCCCTGAATCCCTACTGCAGCTGACATAGCTAATCACTTCCTCCTCAATCTACTTTCCACCCTTGGCTTTCAGAACAGCCCCTTCTCCTGGTTTACTCCCTATCTTGCTGGCTGCTCCTGCCCAGGCACTCTCACTGGGTTCCCACCCTTCATGTTGGGGTGCCCCAGGGCACTGTCCTAGGGGACAACGTAACTGTGTACTGTGTCTTCTCTGTAACTGTGTTCACTCCCACAGGAATTCTACCCAGTCTCATGGCTTCAACTCCAATCTTGGTGTTTAATTAGACCTCTTTTCTAAACTCCACATTCATTTATCAAACTCAACATTTCTACTTGGATACCTAGTAGTCTTCTCCAAATGAACCTCTCCAAAACCCCTGACAGTCCTCAAAACCCAGATCTACCCAAGGCCTTCTTTGTTATCAGCTGATGGCAAATCCATCCTCCAGTTGTCAAAAGCCCTTTTTAGTTCTCATTCTCTCTCTCTCTCTCTCTCTCTCTCTCTCTCTCTCTCACACACACACACACACACACACACACACACACGAGCACATCTAATCCATAAGGAAATCCTGTCAAAATGTATCCCCCAACCCATCTGATCACACTAAACAACTAACATTAACTGTTTAAGGTGTGATCATGATATTGTGGTTGTTTTTCAGAGTCCTGTCTCAGAGAGAGGCACACTTAAATGTTTAAAGACGATGTCTGAATTCACCGCCAAATAATCAGAAAAATCCTAGGTGTATACCCGAGAGAAATGAAAACACATGTCTCCACATGAATGCTTGTAGCAGCATTACTCATAGCAGCCATAGTGGAAACAACCCAAATGTCCATCAACTATGAATAAACAAAATCTAGTACATCCACATGCTATAACATGAACAAATCTTGCAAACACTATGCTAAGAAAAATAAACACGTCACAAAAGATCAAATATTATATGATTCTATTTATATGAGATGTCCACAATAGGCAAATCCATACACATAAAGTGGATTAATGGTTGCTAGGGAGAGAGCCACTTAGGGCTGGGGGGAAGACAAGCTGAGCTAAAGGGTATGGGGTTTCTTTGGGGGATGATGAAAATGTTCAGAAATTAGTGGTGATGGTTGCCCAAGTCTGTGAATATACATACTACAAACCACTGAATTGTACACTTTAAATGGATGAACTGTGTGACATGCTAATGACATCTCAAGCTGTTATTGAAAATAACAATGGTGGCCGGGCGTAGTGGTTCACACCTGTAATCCCAGCACTCTGGGAGGTCAAGGCAGGTGGAACACTTGAGGTCAGGAGTTCGAGACCAGCCTGGCCAACATGGCGAAACCCTGTATTTACTAAAAATACCAAAAAAAATAGCCGAGAGTGGTGATGCATGCCTGTAATCCCAGCTACTTGGGAGGCTGAGGCAGGACAATCGCTTGAACCTGGGAGATGGAGATTGCAGTGAGCCAAGATCATGCCACTGCACTCCAGCCTGGATGACACAGTGAGATTGGGTCTCAAAAAAAAAAAAAAACAAAACAGGCCGGGCACAGTGGCTAGCGCCTGTAATCCCAGCACTTTGAGAGGCTAAGGCAGGGGGATCATAAGGTCAAGATATGGAGACCATCCTGGCCAACATGGTGGAACCTGTCTCTACTAAAAATACAAAACTTAGCCAGGCGTGGTAGTGCGCGCCTGTAGTCCCAGCCACTCGAGAGGCTGAGGCAGGAGAATCACTTGAACCCAGGAGGCAGAGGTTGCAGTGAGCCGAGATCGCGCCACTGCACTCCAGCCTGGCAACAGAGGGAGACTCCCATCTCCAAAAAAAAAAAAAGAAAGAAAGAAAGAAAATAATGGGAGAGGATTGCAAGGGGTATAAATTAAACAAAATTAGTCAAAAGTTAATAACTTCAATTGTTGAAATTGGGAACTGGGTACATAAGATTTACTATATTGGCCCTGTGCGGTGGCTCACGCCTGTAATCCCAGCACTTTGGGAGGCTGAGGTAGGCGAATTACCTGAGGTCAGGAGTTTGAGATCAGCCGTGCCAAAATATAGTGAAACCCCATCTCTTCCAAAAATACAAAAATTAGCTGGGCATGGTGGCACATGCCTGTAGTCCCAGTTACTTGGGAAGCTGAGGCAGGAGAATCACTTGAACCCAGGAGGAGGAGGTTACAGTGAGTTGAGATCACGCCACTGCACTCCAGCCTGGGTGACAGTGTGAGACTCTGTATCTCAAAAAAAAAAAAAAAAAAAAAAAATTTGCTAATTTTTCTACTTTTGTACATTTTTGAAAATTTCAATAACAAAATGCTCAAAGCACTGTCTCTGAGCTGGATTGCTGCAATTACCTCTTAACAGGTCACCCTTCTTTTACTCTTGCCCCCTATGGTCTGTTCTCCCCACCACTGCTAGAACAATCAGTCTAAGAGGTAATTCCGATCACATTCCTCCTCTACTGAGAACCCTACCATGGTTCTCCGTTGCCCTCTTCGTAAAAGCCAACGTCCCCACAACGGCCTACAAGACCCTGTACCATCGGGTTCCTCATCCCCTCCTCTCCAACCGTGCTCCCCTCCCTCACTCTGCTCCAGCTATAGTGACCTCCGTGCTGTTCCTCTAATGTGCCAGGACACCCCACTCATTCTCAGATCACAGAAACAGTATAAGGACGGGCAGATGCTCTGCAAAATGAGTAAACAGGCACATGAGATAAGACACCTAGCTGCCAAACTATATTGAGGCATTTTCAAAGAATTTAACGACCTTGCCTGAGCGCAGTCAAGTTTGGTGAGCAGACAATGTCTCTGAACCAGAGGAGTCCCCGCACTAAGAGTATGGTCAGACCCTGTAGTGGAGGAGGAGGGAGGAGCAGAAACAGTCCAGCTCGCCGCCCAAGTAACCCAGGTCCTGAATCGGCCCGCCTCGGCCAGTGCTCCAGAAGCGCGCGGCAAGAACTGGCTGAGGCCCAAGAAGAAGGGGGAGCCAGAACGTCCGGGAGAGTCTCCGAGGCGGCGGAACGCCCTCCGATGGAACCCTGTCCTTGGGGAAAAGGATACACACACCTGTCAGCAGAGTCCGTCAGACGTGAGAAGGGTGGGAGCGGCGGACTGTGAGAGCTGGTAGGGCCCCCGCGCTACGATAAAGTCTCAATTCCGCGGTCGCCCTTCCCTTCTCCGCTGTCGAAATCCCTGCTTCCGGCTTCCGGTGTCATAGCTGTGGGATCCGGAAGTACAAACACAAGCCCCGCCCCAGGAAGACGAGAAGCCGGCGAGAGGTGTGAGGCCGCGGTAGGGCCGTATCCCGCTCCGGAGAGACGTTTGAGTCCGCCAGGCTCTGCCGGCCCGCGATAGCTCGGTAATGATACGCACGACCGCCACTTTGCGGGGCGTCACAGCCTACAGGCCCCCTTCTCTCTCGGACCGCGGCGTCTAGCCTCAGGGCGCTCGGCCGCCCCGCCCTCGCCGGGGGAGGAGTCAATAACAGACTGCCCAATAGGGCCGGCTTGATCCACGAACAAGCGAGGGTTCCCGGGGGAGCGGCGCGGCAGAAGGCCCCTCCCAGGAGCCGAGGGACAACCCAGAGGAGGCGTGGCCACGCTGCCGGCGGAAGTGGAGCCCTCCGCGAGCCCGTGAGGCCGCCGGGGCAGGCGGGAAAAAGGGACAGTGGGGGTGGGGCCGGGCCGGCGATGGGGATGCAGGAGCACTGCGCGGAGCTGCACCCGTGCCCGCTAGACATCGGGGATGCGGGGCAGCGGCAGCAAGGACGGCAGGCAGCCGGCAGGCAGCCAGCAGGCCGGCCTCCAGCGCAGGTGCCCGAGGGGCGGGGCTGGCCTGGGATGCGCGCGCACCTGCCCTCGCCCCGCCCGCACGAGGGGTGGCAGCCGAGGCCCCGCCCCGCGCGCCTGGCCTGAGGCGGGTCGGCTCAGCCGAGGCGCCCGCCCCCGCCCCCGCCGATTAATTGGGCCGGCGGGGCTCAGCCCCCGGAAACGGCCGTGTACTTCGGGGCTGCGAGTGCGGAAGGCGGCGGCGACTAAGCTCAGGTAACTGGGCGGACGGGCGGGCGCCGCGCTGGCTAAGGGACGTACTGCCCTGCGCTGTGCCGCGCAGCGGTAAAATGCACGATGTTTGCTGTGCTTGAGAACCGAGCAGAATCAAGAGGGTCTTAACCGATCCCTTTATACCCTGTACCTCCTCTCTTGGGCCCCTGAGGACCCTGAGACCCCGAGAGGGAAGGGCACTTGCCGGCCAGGGTCACCCAGCTTGGCAAGGGGAGGGCAGGAGCTGAACTCCAGCATCTGCACCATCTAACACGCTGCACGTCATTGTGGCGTTCCCGCTACAGTCGAGAGTGAGATGGTCCTGGGCATGTAGTTCCCTGTCCCACAAGGATTTTACTCGGTTGCCCAGAATTGATGCTCTAGCTGGAATCCACCAATGCTTTGGGTAATTTTGGAAAGTACACCCTGAATGAAGGTTGCCTGGAAGAGTCTGGCTGGAGCCCAGAACCAGCAGTTTCTAAACCATCACCCACTCCCCAACGCCCAGCCGTTCACAAGGAGTAGTTTTGGTAATCAGGCTTCACCTCGGTCACACCCCAGAGGAACTCTCAAGAAAGGGGCTAACTTCTCAATGCTCTTCTACTCTACCTTGTTAACGAGCCTTTCTTCCACCAGACAGCGTTATGGCAGAGCAGGTGGCCCTTAGCCGGACCCAGGTGTGCGGGATCCTGCGGGAAGAGCTGTTCCAGGGCGATGCCTTCCATCAGTCGGATACACACATATTCATCATCATGGGTGCATCGGTGAGTCTCTCCCAGGACCCAGTTCTAAAAGCCAGGAAGTGCCTGCTCCATGCCTCAGCTTTTCTCACTAATTGTTGTAGGGCCGCATAGGCTCTGCTAGATTGAGCTCCTCCTCCTGCTCCTGCTAGCGCCATGATCATCCCGGCACTACCTGATGTGCATGCACTTGCAAGACATTTCTTTTTTTGGAGATGGAGTTTCAATGTGTCACCCAGGCTGAAGTGCAATGGCGTGATCTTGGCTCACTGCAACCTCTGCCTCCTGGGTTCAAGCGATTCTTCTGCCTCAGCACCCCCAAGTAGCTGAGATTACAGGCATGCGCCACCACACCCGCCTTATTTCTCTATTATTAGTAGAGACGGGGTTTCACCATGTTGGCCAGACTGGTCTCAAACTCCTGATCTCAGGTGAAGTGCTGGGATTACAGACCTGAGCCACTGCACCCCGCCGCAAGACGTTGAAACCTCTGGCTAGCCACTCAATGTTGGACTTCTTGGGGAAAACAGGGACTGCTGTTCATTCTGTGGTTTTTCCAAACCTGTTCATGCCTTAACAAATGAGGACCAAAGGCAGGATCTGAGGCTCAATCTCTGCCTGTTCGCTCTCTAAGACTTCAAGTTCCCTGGAGACATTCAGCCTTTCTTTGAACACTCTTTGCCTCAATTTGCAAAGCCTACCAAGGAGCTCTGCTTCACCCACCTGGCCCCAATTGTCCAGCTTGTGGAACCGCCATTCTGTACTCAGGAAAGACCAAAGAATAGTATAGCATGAGGATTTACATGGGAGGGGAGGGAGGAGAGGAAGGGGTGGTTCTAATAGAGCCATCGCCCAGACTGGAGCACCCTCCCCTGTGTCCCATGGGGCAGTGAGACTGTGCAGGGGCTGATGGAACACGTGGTCTCAGTTTTCACTTTTAATCCTGGATGCACTCCATCTGCTCACTACCATATGACCATCTTTGCCGTTAATTTACCTTGTAACCAGGCCAGGTCTGGTGGCTCACGCCTGTAATCCCAGCACTTGGGGAGGATCACTTGAGGTCAAGAGTTCAAGACCAGCCGGGTCAACACAGTGAAACCCCATCTCTACTAAAAATACAAAAAATTAGCTGGGCATGGTGGCAGACACCTGTAATCCCTGCTACTCAGGAGGCTGAGGCAGAGGTTTCGCCATGAGCCAAGATTTCACCATTCCACTCCAGTCTGGGTGACAAGCGCAAAACTCCGGCTCAAAAAAAAAAAAAAAGTACCTTATAACCTTGAGCAAGAGCTCTCTCAAAACTAATTAGCTCTTCCTTATCATGCGTCCCTGAGTGCTGGATGAGCTTAGTGGTTCTTTGTTCACGTACAACAACGCACTGTCACACTTCGCAAACCTACTCCTTGACACCTTTGTACTTCTGATCAGAACTTAGAAAAGGAGAGCCAAAAGGAATGAGGAGGCAGCTGAGGGAGAAGTAAGGAAGGGCCACCCCAAGCACTGTCCTCTGACTCACCATATGCCCGAGACCCGGGAGAGGTACCCAGGTGGAGCCCACAGTGGATTGGGCTTGCCCTCAGCCCCAGCCCCAGCCCTCAGAAGAGGCATACCGGCCAGGCCCCGTGACTCACACTTGTAGTCCCAACGCTTTGGGAGACCGAGGCGGGCACATCACCTGAGGTCAGGAGTTCGAGACTAGCCTGGTCAGCATGGCAAAACCCCCGTCTCTACTAAAAATACAAAAATTAGCCAGGCATGGTGGCGCCTGCCTGTAATCCCAGCTACTCAGGAAGCTGAGGCAGGAGAATTGCTTGAACCTGGGAGGCAGCGGTTGCAGTGAGCCGAGATTGCGCCATTGAACTCCAGCCTGGGCAACAAGAACAAAACTCTGTCTTAAAAATAAATAATAAATAAATAGCACCCGAAATGCAAATTGCTAGTTAAACATTGCTTGATCAGAACATTCACTCCCTTTGGGAGGTAGACTTCTAAGATGACCCTCAATAACCCCCACCCTTATGTAATCCTTTCCCTTTGAATGTTGGGAAACCTGTAACTTGCTGCTAACCAATAGAATATGGCAAAAAGAAGGGATTTTACATATGGCAGTGAGATCTCTAATTGGTTGCCTTTGTGTTCCTCAAAAGGGAGATGGTCCATGGTGGGCCTGCCCTAATCAGGGAGTCCTTTAAGAAAGGATCCAGAGTGAGAAACAGGAAGTGTCTTTCTCTCTCTCTCTCTCTCCCCGCCTCCCCGCCACTCCACTCCACTCACTGCCCACTGGCCTTCAAGAAGCAAGCTGCCTTGAATCCTACAGCCATAAGGAAATGAATTCCACCATTAGCCTGAGGGAGTGAGGGAGGGTGGAAGTAGATCCCTCCCCAGTCAGGCTTCCAGATGAGAACACAGCTCCACCTGCACCTTGGTTGTAGCCTGGTGAGATGCTATAGAGGACCCAGCAAAGCCATGCCTGGACTCCTGACCCCCAAAGACGGTGAGATGGTTAATGTGCATTGTTGGAAGCTGCTACAGTTTGGTGATGTGGGACACAGCTGTACTCCTGAGTGCTCCCAATGAAGCAGGCACAACAGGCGGAAGGAAGATGGGCTTCTGAGCAGGTGGCCCTGGGCAGAATCCTGGCTTCATCCCTCCTGGGCTGTGTCACCTCGGACAAGTGTCACCTGGCAGACCATCAGAGCTCCCTGTAGCCTGGAACTCCTGGGCTCGAGCAATCCTCCTGCCTCAGCCTCCTGAGTAGCTAGGATTACAAGTGTGTACCACCATGTCTAGCTAATTTAAGAAAAAGTTTTTTGTGCAGACAGGGTCTTACTATGCTGCCCAGGCTGGGCTCAAACTCCTGGGCTCAAGCAATCCACCTACCTCAGCCTCCCAAAGTGCTGGGATTACAGGCATAAGCCACCATGCCTGGCCCAAGAACATTCTTAAAGTCACAAGTGCTTGGGAGTCGTGGGTCTCTGAGGGTGCTCCTGAAGGGACTGGGACTCATACACCAAGGCTGCAGGTAAGTCGGGAATATGGGACCCAGATGGGGAGGGGCCCACAGACCCACAAGGGGTAGGACTGCAGGAGGGTCTTTGAAAGTGGGTCACAGGCCAGGAGGACTGAGGGTCACCCCACTGCAGGGTGGGGTCAAATCCCTGCTCAGTCACTCCCTAGCTGTGTGACCTGGGGCAAGTTCTCTGACTGCCCGTGCCTCAGTTTCCTCCTCTGTCACATAGAGGCAATGATGATTTTACCACAATGCAGCACGGCGGGGATCACATGCAATGGTGTGTGTAAAACACTTGGCCCCATGCCTGTCACATACTAACCCAGCAAGAAATGTTAGCTATTACATGGTTGCTATAATGCTTAGTTTTTGAAAAAAAGTAAAGGCAGGGACCTTGCCAAGTAACGTTATCCAGAAGCTCACAAGTGGGACACAGTGAAGAAATCATACACCTGCTGATTAGTACCAGGGTAGAAACCACTCCGCTCACTGGCTCCCTGGAGCCCTGAGCTGGGAGGGATTCTGAGGCTGGGCCTAAGTTTGATGAGAAAGATGATCGTGATTGATTAATGATGTCTGCCACGGGCATGGGTGAGGAGCATGGGTACGTGTGCTGTGGATTTTCTGTCTTTGAGCTAGTGCTTTCTGGCTGAGGATAGAGCAGTGGCTCTTAACCAGGAGCATGCATCTTCTAGTGTGGTTTTTATAAATGCACATTTCTTGGCCTTGCTCTGAATCAGAATTGCTAGGAGTGGGGCTTGGATAAATTTCAGAACTCTCCAGGCAATTCTGATTGTGAAATTCACGTATCAATAAAAAGAGGCCCCAATCCTGAGCCCGGCTATTCAGTGGGGCCCTCCAAGAACAACTTGGTCCTTACTCCCAAATGGTTTCCGTGGTGAAGCTGAGGAAAGAACACGGCCTTGCCTTGTGTGGCTCAGACAGGCTGCATCATCATCTGAGCCTTGGTTTTCTTACCTGGCAAATGGGTGCTCTGATAACCACTTGGTGAGGCGACTATCAGGGACACCTCTCCCACTGGGAGCATGCCAAGTCTCAGGAGTCCCCTCTCCCCGTCATGGGCTATTTTCCTAAGCAGGAAAAGGTGAAGAGGATGTTGCTCTCCTGGGCTTGGGGAGGGGCTGGGAGTCAGAAGGCAGGGAGCTCTGGGTGCTAAGTCCCTACACAGGGTGATGTCTGGGTGGCTGCCAGCGCGAGTCCGTGGGTGTCTGAGTGTGGATCTGCGCCAGCGCTCCTGAGCTGTGCTTGCAGATAAAATGCAGGGCACCCAGATATTGCACGGATGTCCTCACACTGAAGAATCATTTGTCAGTGCCAGCCGGGGGGTTATGTCTTTATTTGCTGGATCTGGCAACCCACCCCGGGTGTCAGTGGGACAGTCGGTCTCGGTGACTGTGAGTGGGTGTGAGTGTGGGCTGTGCGTGCTCAGGGGAGCGTGTGTCTCTGGGTGTGAGTGGTGTTGTGTATGAGCATCTGTCTGAAGGTGTCTGTACGTGTGTGTAAGACTGAGTGCATCTCTGCATGGAATGTGTCTCCAAAGATGTGTATCACTGGGTGTGTGTGTGTCAGAGAGTGTAAGTGATTATGAGCCTATATGTGTGAATACAAGGAGGTGCATGCAGGTGTGTCCCTGTGAGTGTGTATGAGGGTATGTGAGTGTGACAGTTGTGTGTAAGTGTGGTGTGAGTGTGGGCATGCCCAGGCTGCCTCACCCTTTCCTTCTCCCTTAGGCACGCTGGAGGACTGCCTGGAGGAGGAGGCAGGAGCCAGTCGTCCCATGGTTCTCAGGGACCTATTCCATTGGAACTAGGCTACTTCAGGCCAAGGCTGTGGTACTGTCACTTGCCTGTGGAAAGGGATACAGGACCTCCCCAGCACCTCCGGGAGTCCAGTGCACCCTCTGGGCCCACCCCTGCCCTGAGCCCCCAGGCCTGGACACAAATGCCCTGGAGCTCACCAACACACAGGAGACCCCATGCCTCCCAGAGGAGGCCCCAGGGGCGATGTGGGCGGCACCTCGCTGGGGTGGCGCTGGGGCAGCGGTTCTCTTTCCCCATAGGGGGTGGGCTGCTCCCATTCACTTTAATGTTCCGTAAAGAGTTTACAACCAGCAAACACCTAGAGAGAAGCCCAGAAAAAGAGAGCCAGCCGGTATGGGAGGCGGAGGGGAGACTGCCAAGCAGCCAGGCCAGTGTGCTGGGAGCCGCCAGAGATCGGGGGACACCCAGTGGGCACAGGCACAGCCCAACCTGCAACCTCCCAGGGAGGGCACTGCAGCCAGCACTCCCGCAGGGCTCGGTACCTGCCGAGCAATCTGCATGTCTCACTGCTCACAGCCCAGAACTAAACAGATCTGTACGCATTTGGGGGACAAATCCTTGCTATATGTGATCAGAACCACAGGAATCAAATAGATTGGAAATCATGGAAGGTCCCTCATCCCTCCCACGGGCAGGTGATGGTGCCTTGGCTTTGTTTGGCCCAGCCAAACACAGAGTATTCCTGGGAACCACAGGAAAACTGGCTACTGCCTCCACCTCCAGCCAGCATTCCAGCCTGCCCGGAGGACAGGAGAGGAGATGGGATAGCCCGGGCATGCGCACGCTCACACACACCTTCCCAGACACTAGCAGATTTGCACTCATAGACACAGCCAGATGCACCCTACGGCCTGGAGAGCAGAGGCCCCGACGTGAACCGCGGAGAGGCAAGCTCTGTTATTAATCCCATTTTATACGAAGAGTAACTGAGACCACAGAGGTTACCTGGCTTGCCTGGGGCCACACACCCGGGAAGTGGCAGTGCCAGGATTCACCTGGGAGGCTGGCGCCGGGTCCGAACCATGGCCCCACATGACGCTCGTGGTCATGCGTCCATCCCTCCCACGGTTGCGGCAAGGCAGGGGCAGCTTGGGCGCCCTGTGCTGATGGCAGCTTTTTGAAAACTCTGCCTTTTTCCTTTTTCTTTTTTCTACTCAGCTGTGAGTCTATAGCAACAGCAGCACCAACACAGCATCGCTTCGTGGCGTCAGGTCAGCCTCGGGAGGTTGGCATTGTCGCAACTGAGCTTTCAGGTGGAAGGGAGACAAAAGGGGGCTGAATGAATCGTCCTGAGTCCCCCTCCCAGGAAGTCTCTCCAGTACTCTGGGTCCCCAAAATTGTGCAGTGCTGAATCTGTACAACCTCCCAGGGCGGCCCTGCTGTAGGCATCCTGTGAGCTCAGCATCCTGGGTAGAGAGGCTCTTCTTGGGACAATATCTATCTTTCACTTAGACTGGGGGCTCCCCGCAAATGGCCCTTTGGGGTGTTTTCCTGCAGCTGCCTGGCACGGAGCTGTGCTCCTCACACCTGAGTTGCCTCGGCTGCCAGCCTCAACTTCCCAGCCTCGGGACCTTCCTCGATCCTCCCATCCCTGCCTCATGGCTCCTGCAACAGCTGTTCCAGGCACAGAGGAGGGAACTGAGGTTGCAGGGAGGCTGAGCTGGTAAGAGGGGGTCCTGGGGTCGCTGTTACCTTATGCTGCCAGGGTCTGGGTCCCTCTGCTAGGTTTAGCTTGGGCCCACCTGTTTGGGATCTTCCCCTCCATCCTCTGGGACTCCAGTGCCACCCCTCTGCCCACCCTGTCCTTCTCACCCACCCTACAGCCGAGTTTCAGGACTGAAGGATCAAGGACCTTCCCACCCCCAGGGCTCCCTCAAGGAGAGAAAATTCATCT
Organism: Cacajao melanocephalus; assembly: GCA_963573385.1. Classification (NCBI taxonomy): domain Eukaryota; kingdom Metazoa; phylum Chordata; class Mammalia; order Primates; family Pitheciidae; genus Cacajao; species Cacajao melanocephalus. Next base: position 17,304 of record CAUYLG010060678.1, read on the forward strand.
CCTGGAGCCTCTGAAGCCAGCCTCCCAGACAGGCCCTTACACACCCTTGTGCCCCTACACCCCTCATCTGCCTGTACCCATATCTGCCTCAAACGTCGTCAGGGTTCAAGAACGCAGGTGGCAAAATGTCCAGTTTAGTGGGGACTGAGTCCCACCCCAGCCGAGAGGACCTGTTGGGACGCCACGTGGGTGTCCGGGTGATGTGCTCCTGTATGAGCACAGCTGGTGCAACCGTCCTGGGGTGGGAACAGCTTGGAGCCCAGTGTGGCTGGACCTGGGTGGGGAGGGTCTGGGGAGGAAGGCGGGGTCTGAGAAGTGGGCAGGGGCCGTTCGCATAGGACTCTGCGGGCTAGGGGTGAGGGTGGGGCTTGATTTTATTCTTGGTGCGAAGAGCATCCGTTAAAAGCCCAGCTAAGCCCTTGGCGTTCACGATCACGTTCACCCTCACAGCAGTGCTTGGACTCGGGTACTGTCAACACCCCCAATTTCCAGATGAGCAAACCGAGGCACAGAGAGGTAAAGTGCGTGCCCAGGTGCCCAGGACACACCCCTGTCCCTGCAGCTGTTGTGAGTTGCCCCGGGGCTGAGGTTTCCTTCCCTCCACGGGAGGTGAGTGGCTGCGCCCCAGGTGGGCCCCAGCAGGGCTGTCCTTTGAAGTCCCAGCCAGCTGACTGAGCCAACCTGTTCCCCCGTGCCTTCCTCCTGGACCCCAGCCAAGCCTCTGGGCTGCTGAGAGGAGAGGCAGAGGCTGCAGAACAGGAAGCGCGTTTTGTTTTATTTTAAAATGTACACACACGTTTCAGCCTCTCATAGGTGTGGTTAAATAACCTTTTCGATCGCTACCAACGGGGCATGCCATGCAAAGCCTGCATCTCTCCTACCTCGTCTTCAGGGGACCCGCGTGTCCGCCCCAGGAGATCTCCAGTTCCCAGGGTCTGTGTGTCCTTCCAGAGTGGATTAGGAACACACAAGCCGAAACGCACTGATGGAAATACGAACATCCTCAAAAGATCAGTGGAAGGGGCCTTCCTGGGTCTCCAGCACCCACTGGACTTGAAAAATTCTCTCAAACCATCACCCCAGTCTCATCATGAGAAAAGCATCAGACCAACCCAAGGCAGACGCATCCTGTGAGCTCCCTGACCATCGAGCCTTGAAACTGTCAAGGTCATCAACTCAAAACCAAGGTGAGTCTGAGAAACGGTCACAGCCCAGAGGAGCCCGAGAAGGCAAAGGACCAGATGCCACCTGGGGTCCTGGGAAAGAAATGGGATTGAAACAGGCAGATGTCAGTTGATGCTAACGTGTCCACACTGGTTCCTTCATTGTGATAAATGGGCCGGGTGCAGTGGCTCACGCCTGTAATCCCAGCACTTTGGGATGCTGAGGTGGGAGGATCGCTTGAGCCCAGGAGTTTCAGACCAGTTCAGGCAACAGGGTGAGACCCTATCTCTAACAGCAACAAAAAGAATTAGCTAGGCATGGTGGCGTGCACCTGTAGTCCCAGCTACTTGGGAGGCTGAAGCAGGAGGATTGCTTGATCCTGGGAGGTTGAGGCTGCAGTGAGCCATGTTTGCACCACTGCACTCCAGCCTGAATGATAGAGCAAGACGCTATCTCCCCCCACAAAACTGCAAACAATGTATCATACTAACGTCAGACGCCAACAATAGGCTAGACTTGGTGTGGAGTATGGGGTGACTGTTCTGTCTTCACAATTTTTCTGTAAGTCCAAAGCTGTTCTGAAAAAATAAAGTTTGCTTTTCAAAAGGTCTATTTTTTCAAAGTCTGTTGAGTTAGACACCAAAGACAAATGACCTCACGACCTTTATTATGCATACATTATCCCTGGGTTTAAAAATACATAGCAGAAACGCCACATGAAACGGAGCTCTGGGAGGCCACTCTGCGCCCCGGCCACGGGATGGCTTCATCCTTTGTCCCGGCTGCGCAGCCACATGCCCAATGCCCTAGCGATGGGCGCAGAGCTTGGCTTTCCGCTTCTGCCGCAGTGGTGATCCTGCCAGGCACATCCTGGCCTCTGTGCCCTAAGCCAGCACCTCTGCAGAATTGCTTCCTAGAAATGGAACAGCTGCTTCAAAGAGCGCCTCCAAGAGGGGTGTGGGTTGAAGGCAGCTCTGCCACGGACAGGGTCATCTTCCAAAGCGGATGGAGAGAGGCGATGTGGGGTGGCGAAGGAAGATGAGACTTAGGGATCTCATTGCAGGTGGTCATGGAAGGCTTCTCTGAGGGTGACATTTGAGCAAAGATGTGAATAAAGAAAGAGTTGGAGCCATGTGGAGATGCGGGGAGGAGGGTTCCAGGCCAGGGGACCAGCACGTGCAAAGGCCTTGGGAAGGGTCTTTGGTGTGTTTGGGAAGCAGTGGGTGGAGCGACGTGGTCGGGGGAGAGAGATCACAGGCTGGAAGGGGCCAGGTCATGGGGGCCTTCTTCAAAGGAATTGGGGTTTTATTAGGAGCGGGATTGGACACCTTTAGGGGCATGGGGACAGGCCTGATGTAGGTTTTGAAAGGACACTCTGGCTGCCGGGGGGAGGAGGGGCATCATGAGTTGGGAGAACCGTGGCGGGGCACCTGCAACAAACCGGGAAAGGGAAGGAGGGGCTCTGACCAGGTGTTCCCTGGAAGAGTGGAGAAGGGCAGATTTGCTTTTGTTTCACTGTGGTTTTTTGAGCCACAGTCTCATTCTTGTCGCCCAGGCTGGAGTGCAGTGGCGCAATTTCAGCTCCTTGCAATTTCTGCCTCCTGGGTTCAAGGGATTCCCCAGCCTCAGCCCCCTGAGTAACTGGGACTACAGGCGCCTGCCACCACACCCAGCTAATTTTTGTATTTTGAGTAGAGACAGGGTTTCACCATGTTGGCCAGGCTGGTCTCAAACACCCGACCTCAAGTGATCTGCCCGCCTCGGTCTCCCAAAGTGCTGGGATTACAGGCGTGAGCCACCGCACCCGGCCTGAGAGGGGCAGCTTCGGGAAGATTCTATTTTGGAGCGGAAGTGAACGGCACTTGCTGATGTCCAAAGTGACTAGGCCAGGACACAACGGGGACACAGGAGTGTCCTTAGGCTGCTGTAATTGGGTGCCACAAACTGGGTGGCTTCAGAAAACAGACGTTTTATTCCCTCACCGTTCTGGAGGCCAAAAGTCCAAGATGAAGGTGCAGGCAGCGCTGCGCACCCTCTGAACCCTGGGGGCTCTTTCCTCGCCCGCCCCCAGCCTCTCGCAGCAGCCAGCAGTCCGTGGCACACCTTGGCTTGTGGCTGCCTCTCCCAGCGCCGCCGTCACCACGTGACCTTCCCGTGTCTCTGTCCTCTTTTTATAAGCGCACCTGCTCTACTCTAGCAAGACTTCATCTTAACCAATGGTATCTGCAGTGCCCCTATTGCCAAATCAGGTCACAGTCTGAGGTTAGGGAGTTAAGACTTCCAGGATCTTTTTGGAGGGGACACAGTTTAAGCCAGGACAGCAGGGAGAGAGCACCCCAGGCCGAGTGAAGGGGAGGATGGCACGGGCAGAGGGCCAGCACCCGGACAGAGGACGGCTGTGGCTCTTGGGCCCCTTCTTCCTGCATACCTCACTCATGAAGGAAAGAATGAAGCCGAGTTCCGTAGGTCATGGGGAGAAGGAAGCCCTGCCCACCCCAGTCCAGCTGAAAGCCTTCTCTCCCAAATTGCCAACTCTCCCCAAGACCTCCAGCCCCAGCTCACTTCCCTCACTCCCTCCTTCCGGTTCAGGCGGCCAGACCCTCTTATCACCCATGCACACGGCTTCCTTTTTAGCCCAAAGGTCCTTATTTTAACACCTGTTGGGAAAACAAGCGGGCTGCTCCTGGGGGTGGGAAGAGGAGGGAAGAGGGAGATGCTATTTGTAGGGCTGACACCTGCCCCCTGCCCCTCAAGGCACGGGCAAGAGCAGCGGCAGGGGCCAGCCACGCCCCTCCCCTGTTTCCTGACCCTGGAGCTGCTCTAACTCCAGCTATCTTTCATTACCAGCAAACCAGCCCCACACTTAGCAAATCAACAGCCGCCACTTGCTTGCTCAGAATCCTGCAATCGGGGGCAGGACCCGGCAGCTTGGTGGTCACCGCTCCAGGTATGTTATCTGGGGGGCTCAGCTGGGGCTGGAAGGCCCCGCGTGGCATCACACATATTGTTTAGCACTGGAGCTGGGTATACTCTCTCTCCTTGTCACTCATCTCCCAGGCTTTACTCTGTCCCTGCAGTCTCTCACTCTTCTAAAATCTGGCCTAAGCTACGTTTTTTGGTTTTGTTTTTGAGATGGAATCTTGCTCTGTTGCTCAGACTGGAGTGCAGTGGTGTGATCTCAGCTCACTGCAACCTCCGGCTCCTGGGTTCCAGTGATTCTCCCACCTCGGCCTCCTGAGTAGCTGGGATTACAGGTGCGCACCATCATGCCTGGCTAATGTTTTGCATTTTTAGTAGAGACATGTTGGCTAGGCTGGTCTCGAACTCCTGACTTCAAGTGATCTGCCCACCTCGGCCTCCCAAAGTGCTGGGATTACAGGTGTGAGCCACCGTACCTGGCCTGGCCTGAGCTACTTTGTGGGGCAGTTGGATTGCAAGAGAGAGAAAGCAGAAGCCACCAGGTCTCATAAGGCTTAGTCCAGAACTGTAGGGAGTCACCTCCACAGCATCCTGGTGGTCAAAGGATTCACAGTGCCCTCCTACTTTCAAGTCGGGGGACACAGACTCCGCCTCCCAGGGGAGGGGCTGCAGACCCTTGCAGCGAGGGTAGCAGTGCTGGCAGCCATCTTTGCAGGCAACCCTCACACTCCTCCACTTGGCCTCCAGCTGCCCTGGCAAGGCACCAGAGGCTGCAGAGGAAAGTGCATCCCACCTGTGAGATGCCAGCAAGATACCCGGGCTCTGAGAAGTCATGTTTTATTAAAAAAAAAAAACGCAAGGAGAGGAGTATGATATCCCACCAAAGAGCAAACACCCGAGCCACTTGGCACTGCACTCTAACTGGGAGGCTGAGCACACAAATTAGATGTTTATAAGAATAAACAGTCATTAGAACTCGAGAACTAGAGGAGAAATAAACATCATTTCAAGATATTTGACTAATTTGGCTCTGCGCTCTGCCTGCCTGTGGATGTGCTGGTTTCTGGCTTGTGTGGATGCCCGTGTGTGTGTGTGCGCACGTGTATCTGTGCATGCTTCTTGTAAGCCTGCTCAGTTACATGTCCTCACTGAGTGCCGAAGTCGCCTCCTCTGTAAAATGGGGTTAACAGCCACACCAGCTCAAGGGTGTTGGGAGAGTAAAACAAGGAAATACACACGAATTGATTATGACAGAGCCTGGCACCTGGTAAGTGCTCAAGAACTGCGGCAGTACTGCTCATTTGCTCACGTATTCATCTGTTCAGCAAACACGCAGAGGGCCCCAGCCAGGGGAGGCCCTGTGCCAGTGTTAGGGACCGAAAGACAGTGAGAGTCCTTGCACCAGCCGATGCCAGGCACGCAGAGGGCGCCCAGGAACAGATTTCTTAAAGAATGAATGTATGGGGCATGGACTTGGCCTTCAAGAGCTGTGGCTTGGAGAGGAGACAGTCTTTTAAGTAAATCACTGCAGACCCTGTCATGATAAATGCAAAACAGTTCCAGCTGTAAATTTCCCCCAAAGTACAGTAAAAGGACTGGCCCTGAGGGTGGAATTTCAGAGACAGAGGCTAAGGCAGGGGACAGTGCTGGGGGAAGGAGTCCCTCTTAGATGCTTTGAAATTGTACCGGGAAGACCACAGCCCTGGCCCCAGTTGGGAGAGGAGACAGCAGGGCAGGGAAGCCCCCTCAGCATGGATGATAAGAGGTACACACTTTGGAGGACTCAGGCCACTGGGCTGGGTGACCCTGGCCATTCCCCGCCTCAGGGTCCACAGCCCCCAAACCAGGGGCTCCTGGTTTCCAGCAGAGACTGCAGGTGGCCTTGGAAGGGCCTACGGGATGGGCCTGCCGCGGCGGGTGGGTTTTATAGCGGGTGGCTTCTGAGTCTGTCTGTGCAAGTTAATGAGTGGCTCTGGACATTTAATCAAAACCAGACATCTCCTCGCGGCTGCCTGCTGTGAGCAGCGCTGGTGTCTGCAGAGGTTCTTCCACAGGCCACAGAGGGGGCCAGAGTGTTTTCGGGGGCTCTGGCCAAGACGGGGTGGTCTGCAGGCCGCAGCACCTGGGACGTGAGTGGAGGCCCCATTTCCAGTCCCCACCGGCTGCCAGAGCCCCCACGTGTACATCTAGGATGGGGCTCCCATCCAAGGCCCCCACATAATTCACAGGGTGTGGTGCAAATGGAAACACAGGGTTCTATGCTAAATAATGATGAAGAATTTCCAGATGAGAACAGGAAAGCGTTCAACCAAACGTGGTTTCTGACTGTGGGTCCCTCGGTGTGGCATGCTTAGGAAACTGAGCTGAAAAATACAAAAGACGATCGTTGGGGGCGGGGGTCTTCACTTTGGCCTCAACAAGCAGTGCCTGGCTGTCCGTGGTGTCAAGCTGAGGTCAGGGCCTTGCATCCGAGAGGTGCTGAATCAATGCTCACTCCCAGAATTGAGTTGCATTGCACAGATGGCACTGGGAAGACACGCCCTCATCCTCTGGGGCCTGCTGCAGCCCCTCCCTGCCCTGGCTGCTCACCAGTGGAGATGAGAAGGGTGGGAGGCAGATGGAGAAGCAGGAAGCATGAACACTTCCCTCCTGGAGGCCCCGAGAATGCTGGTGGGGCACGTGGGACCCAGCTGCGGACACAGGTCCCAGATGTAGAATGATGAGCAGTTACCGCCCACCCAGCCCAAAGGGACCACCCTAGATCCATGGGAATAAATAAAACCCCCCTCCCTCTCTGGCCTCCCTGCCCTCCAAGACCTGGCCACCACCGCTGTCCCCATCTCCCCCTGTGCTTTGGCCTCACGGGCCTCCTTGTCATTTCCTGGAGATTGCAAGTGTGTTCCGACCTCGGTGCCTTCGTACTTACAATTCCTGCTACCAAGCCTTCTCTCCCCGAAGACACTCAGTTCCTCTCCTTGTCCAGGTCTCGGCCCACGTATTGCAAATGTCCCCATGCTGCAGCCCCTCCCTGCTGCTCCCTCTCCCTCTTCCTGTGGCTCTGTCTTTCCTCGTGGCCCTCAGCATCACATGTTTTATTCACCATCTCTCTCTCGCTAACATCAGCTTCCTGGAGGCAGAGACCTCTGCTGTCTTGTTTATCTTCCTGCTGCCAAAACTGTGATGTATCCCCCAATGTTAGACGACTCCCCCATTTCACCAATGGGGAGGTACCTCCCTCAATGTTTTTGGTAAACTTACATATAAAACTTTGGAGGGGGCTATAAATATTCCAGCGTTCACTTGTACATTTATATCAGTGGTAGAGTTATACACACCTGTTTATGCCTGTTTAAAGTCATATGTTGGCTGGGCGTGGTGGTTCATGCGGGTGATCCCAGCACTTTGGGAGGCTGAGGTGGGAGGATTGTTTGAGGCCAGGAATACAAGATTAGGCAACATAGGGAGGCCCCATCTCTACCAGAAAAAACAAAAGCAGGCATGTGGCAGTGTGCACCTGCCGTCTCAGGTACCAGAGAGGCTAAGGTGGGAGGTTTGCTTGAGCACAGGATTTTGAGGTTCAGTGAGCTACAATCGCCACTGCACTGTAGCCTGGACAACAGAGCCAGACCCTGTCTGTGAAAAAACAATGAATTAAAAAGTCACAAGAAGCTGGGCACGGTGGCTCACGCCTGTAATTCCAGCACTTTGGGAGGCTGAGGCAGGTGGATTGCTTGAGGTCAGGCGTTTGAGATCAGCCTGGCCAACAGGGCGAAACCCCATCTCTACTAAAAATACAAACATTAGCCGGAAGTGGTGGTGGGTGCCTGTAAATCCCAGCTACTCGGGAGGCTGAGGCATGAGAATCTCTTGAACCTGGGAGGTAGAGGCTGCAGTGAGCCAAGGTTGAGATCACGCCACTGCACTCCACCCCGGGCGACAGAGCGAGACTTCATCTCAAAAAAAGAAAAAAGGTCACATGGGACATAAGTAACAGCAATTCAGCCACATTTCTCGGTGTTCCATTCTTACATTCATAAAATGATGTTCTCCCAGCTCTCCCCGGTGTCTTTGAGTCATCAAACAGTATTTGGCGGGCCCCATCTGCTCCCCTCATGTCTAGAACTTTGGAGACACGGCATTTTTTGAATCTGCCTATGACGCAGCTACTGGAAATTTTATCCCAGGCCGCAAATATCCTTTTGCATAAATTAGGACATCGGTCGTTTCCTTTGTTTTGTGGGTGTCTATTATTGATGAGTTCCAGCGAGTAACCACGCGCTGTGTTACTTTTCAAAGTGATCTTTAAAAGGGTTGTTCAGAGTGACATCCAATACGTATGAATACGAAGTCATACCCCAGAATCATGGCTGAATCTGATGGACATTTCTTGACTGTATCTCTGTATAAATGATTCTGACGTGAGGCTTACAGGAACCCCAGGCAGCACAGTTTGAGATTGTTTCTCAGACTATGGGAATGGAGGATAAAGCTGGAGTTCTCACCTGGCCGTATTTAGAGTCACCTGGGGGAGACTTTAACATTCACAGATGGTTCTAGGTTTCACCCCTAAATCAGCAGAATCAAAAATCTTAGAGGGGACATTCGTGTTTCTAAAAACCATCTAGCCAGCCTGAGACCCATGGGGCCAATTTGGAGACGACAAACCAGTTGTTCCCAAAGTGCAGTCCCTGAGTTAGCAACATCAGCCGTGCCTGGGAACTTGCTAGAAATGCAACTCTTCAGCCCCACCCCAAACCTGCTGAATCGGACACCTGGGAGAGGGGCACATCCACGTCCCATTTTATAAACCCTCCAAGGGACCTGATGCTTGTTTAAGTTGTTCCGAAGCAGGCTTTGGGGTTTCTAAAAAATAAAAAAAAATGGGTCAGGTGCGGTAGCTCATGCCTGTAATCCCAGCACTTTGGGAGGCCGAGGAGGGCAGATTTCTTGAACTCAAAAGTTTGAGGCCAGTGTAGGCAACGTGGTAAAACCCAGCCTCTACAAAAAATGCAAAAAATAGCCAGGTGTTGTGCTATGCACCTGTAGTCCCAACTACTCAGGAGACTGAGGCAGGAGGATCATTTGAACCCGGGAGGTCAAGGCTGCACTTAGCCAGGATTGTGCCCCTGCACTCCAGCCTGGGCAAAAGTGTGAGACCCTCTAAAAAAAAAATGGTTGAGTTAATGAGAGAGAATTAAGGGAAAAGAGGCTTTGTAAGGACTGAAACAGCAGGTTACTCCTGGTTTTCTGAGGGAACTTTTAGGGATTCAGAGAGCTCACTGTCTATTCAGAGAGTGCCGCTGTTTGCTGAGGGAGTGGGATTCATGTGTCTTCACGTCTTGAGCACGCTCTCAGCGCCATGCAGCAGTGTAGATGCTTTGCACCACGTCCCAGTGAGATGGGTCCTGTTATTATCCCCAATCTGCAGATGAGGAAACTGAGGTCAGAGAGAAAGTTCTTTGTCCAAAGTTGCACACTTGGGAATGGAGTGGGTGCTCCATCCTAGGGCTGGCCCCCAAGCGCAGGCTATACTGTGACGCCTCTCCACCGTAGCGGGTAGGGTTCCTGGGTCAGTGCACGGCCCAGCCTATGGCCTCCTCCATCTTAATGCTGTGAGGGATAGACTGGCCCAGGCCCCAGCTGCCAGGAGGGACTCCCCTCTGGCCTCAGGGGGCTTGCTGAGCAGGAAGGCCTTGTCATCCCAAGCCCAGGGTGGGCTGAGAGCTCCCTCTGAGGCTTGCATTAGAGAGATTCAGCTGAGAGGCCTGATGAGGCAGGGGGCTTTTCACCCCTAAAACTCAGGCACTTCAATCTCATTATCCCTCAAGGAAAATAAAACTACAGTGAGAAAGCACAACACACCAATTAGAGAGGCTGGCATTAGAAAGGCTGGTAATACTAAGTGCTGGTGAGGATGCAGGGCAACTGTAAATCCCATACCCTGCTGGTGGGATGCAAAATGACACAGCCAGCCTGGAAAACTGTTTGGTAGTTTCTTATAAAGTTAAACAAACACTCACAACATGACCCAGCTAGTCACCTCCTAGGCCTATACCCAAGAGAAAGGGAAACACATCCTCACACAGAGACTTAGATGCAGAAGTTCATAGCAGCATTACTCATGATTGCCCAAACTGGAAACAGCCCAAATTTCCATCAACAGTGAATGAATAACCACACTGTGGCAAATACCACAGAATGCTGTTTGCTGTTCAGCAGTCACAAGGAATGAACTACTGATATGTGCAACACATATCGGTAGTTTATTATGGTGAACTACTGACTCATTATGTTTTTGATACATCTCAAAGACATCGTGCTGGGTGAATAAGCCAGATCTAAAGCAAAGCTGACCGTGTGCTTCCAATTCTGTGGCATTCTAGGACAAACAAATCCAAGTGAACAAGAGAGAAATCAGATGATAAATCAGTTGCTGGGAGTTGTGGGGTTGTGGCAAGGATGGGGCAGACCACAGGAGGCAGGAGGGAGCCTGCTGAGATGCTAGAAATGGTCCACGTCATGACTAGAGCAGGATTACACGACTCTGAAAACTCCCCAAGCCATACAGACACAAACGACTTGTATGTTTTTCTTTACACAGGCTAGACAATTTTTCTTTTTCTTTCCAACTTTTATTTTAGGTTCAAGGGGTACATGGGCAGGCTTGTTACATGGGTAAATTGTGTTTTGGGGTTGGGTGTACAGATAATTTTGTGACCCAGGTAATAAGCATAGTACCTCCTATGCTTATTTGATCCTCACCCTCTTCCCGCCCTACATCCTCTAGTAGGCCACAGGGTCTGTGTTCCTGCCTTTGTGTCCACGTGGACTCAGTGTTCAGCACCCACTTAGAGGTGAGAACATGCAGTATTTGCTTTCTGTTCCTGCATTAATTCAGTTAGCATAATGGCTTCTAGCTCCACCCATGTTGCCGCAAAGGACGTGATCTTACTCCTTTTTCTGGCTGCGTGGTATTCCATGGTGTGTATGTACTGCGTGTTCTTTACCCAGTCTACCACTGATGGGCATCGAGGCTGATTCCACATCTGCTGTTGTGACTAGTGCTGTGATGAGCACACAGCCGTGTGTCTGTATGATAGAACAACTTATGTTCCTTTGAGTCTATACCCAGTAATGGGACTGCTGGGTTGCATGGTGGTTCTATTTTAGATTCTTTGAGAAATCGCCACACTGCTTTCCACAGCAGCTGAACTAATTTACATTCTCACAGCAGTGTATAAGTGTTCCCTTTTCTCTGCAACCTTGCCAACATCTGTTATTTTTTGACTTTTTAATAGCCATTCTGCAAAACCAAAAACTATAAAAACCCTACAAGGAAACACCAGAAATACCACCGTGGACATTGGCCCTGGCAAAGACTTCATGACAAAGACTTAAAAAGTTTTTTTTTTTTTTTTTTTTTTTAGACAGTGCCCTGCTCTGTCGCACAGGCTGGGGTGCAATGGCAATCTCAGCTCACTGCAACCTCCACCTCCTGGGTTAAAGTGATTCTTGTGCTTCAGCCTCCCGAGTAGCTGGGACTACAGGTGTGTGCCACCACGCCTGGCTAATTTTTGTATTTTCAGTAGAGACAGAGTCTCGCCGTGTTGGCCAGGCTGGTCTCAAACTCCTGGCCTCAAGTGATCTGCCCACCTCGGCCTCCCAAAGTGCTGAGATTACAGGTGGGAGCCACTGCATCTGGCCTCAAAAGTCTTTGATAAAGACTCAAATGACAAAACAAACAATAATTGACAAGTAGGACCTAATTAAACTAGAGAGCTTCTGCACAGCAAAAGAAACTATCAACAGAGTAAACAGACAACCAACAGAATGGGAGAAAATATTCACAAGCTATGCATCCGACAAGATCTAATATCCAGTATCTTTAAGGAGCTTAAACAAATCAACAAGGAAAACAAACAAACAAACCCACTGAAAAATGGGCAAAGGACATGAAAAGACCCTTCTCAAAAAAATACACATGCAGCCAACAAGCATATGGGAAAAAGCTCTATCATTAGGGAAACGCAAATCAAAACCCCATTTAAAAAAAAAAGACTCCTAAAAATGCCTGTCTACTACTCATGTGTGCTTCACAGAACAGCCCTCCATCCAAAGTGCCTTGAACATGGTCCCATCCTGTAAGGTGGGGTCCAGCTCCCGGGCCCTGCGGGTCTGGCTGGGGTTGGCATGGGTTAGTAGTTTCTCCAAAGGAGGGCAAAGTGTAGAGTCTTTCTGGCCATTATCACCAGCACTGTCCTCTCCGCTGGGCTCTGGGAAACTCCCCTGGACCCTGAGCTTGTAGCCCTGAGAATCAGCTCCTCAACTCTGCCCCATGTACCTGGACTTGGGATATTTAAGGACCATGGGGACCACAGTCCAGCAACTGCACGCTGTGCTGAGCTGTGCGAAGCCCCTCAGCAGGGTGTTTTGTCAATTCATGGGATCCTTTTGGTTTTTGCCATAACCGGGGGCACTGAGGGACTTCAGTGGCTGGGGGCTAGGGGTATGAAACTTCCCCTAAAATGAAAAATGGGCTTATCCCTGATGCCATTTTTCAAATCTCTACTCCTCAGGTTGGTGAAGATACTGTTTGTAATAAGCCAGATCTAGAAACTCACTCAGTTGTATACATAAACCGAAAATACTTTCGACAAGGTATTTGTTGAGCACTGGGTTTTCCAGGAATAGAATGAATGTGTAAATTGAGGGAAGAATGTACTCAGTTTTGCTCAGAGCTATGCCAAGAGCTGGGCAGCATTTGGGCAAATCGCATCACCGATAAACTGCCAACAACACTCACTTGTGGCGGGCTGCACGTTACCTGTGGCACTCATAGCAGTTCTATTCAGAGGTGCAAACATCGGATGACCTGTTATCCGGAATAGTTGCATTTGAGCATATGCTTACAGAAATGCTTATTATTATCTTGAGACAGGGTCTTGCTCTGTCACCCAGGCTGGAGTATAGTGGCACGATCGTGGCTTTCTACAGCCTTGACCTCCCGTGCTCAAGCAATCCACCCACCTCAGCCTCCCAAGTCGCCGGGACTGCAAGTATGCACCATCCTACCCAGCTATTTTTATTTTTTTCATAAAGAGGGAGTCTCACTATGCTGCCCAGGCTGGTCTCAAACTCCTGGCCTCAAGTGATCCTCCCTCCTGGGCCTCCCAAAGTGCAGGGATTGCAGGGATGAATTATGTGCCCAGCCAATATATATTATTTTGTTACAAATGACTTTCTTTAACATTACAGATAGGTTGTGTGTGTGTGTGTGTGTGTGTGTGTGTGTGTGTGTGTGCATTTGGCAGTACCATGTATAAGAAGTCCTATCAGTCACGAACCGTGTTTGTAGACGAGACATTTGTTTTTATTTTTATTTTTGAGATGGAGTCTTGCTCTGTCACCCAGGCTGGAGTGCAGTGGTGCAATCTCAGCTCACTGCAACCTCCCCCTCCTGGATTCAAGCGATTCTCCTGCCTCAGCCTCCTGAGTAGCTGAGACTACAGGCGTGTACCACCATGCCCAGCTAATTTTTGTATTTTTAGTAGAGACGGTTTCACCATATTGGCCAGGCTGGTCTTGAACTCAGGACCTTGTGATTCACCCGCCTTGGCCTCCTAAAGTGCTGGGATTACAGGTGTGAGCCACCACGTCTGGCCTGACATTTCAAACATTTGCTAGGAAAAGGGACATTGAGTTTAAAAGAATTCTCTAGCAAGTGCCTAAAGAGGTGTGCACAGGAGTTTTCGTTGTAGCCTTGTTTGTAATTGGGAAAAATTGAGCACGATCCACATGTCCATCAATCGGTGGGTGAATAAATGAATTGTGGCTTGTTGAGCTAATGGACTCCAATCCGGCAGAGGAGATGAATGAACTCGATCCGCACGTATCAATGTGGCTTGCTGCAAAAACATAATAGACAGAGAATACCAATTATAAAATAATTCATGCAATAGTTACCATTTAGGTCAAGTTTTAAAACCCATGAAAAGATGCTACAAACTGTGAACAGATGCATTTAAGTGGAGCACAAGCCTCACCCACTGGAAGGAAATTTACACTGGAATCTCAGGATGGTGGTCACCTCTGTGGAGGGAGGGGATGCGTTAGAGGCAGGGGGCATCAGTGATGCATAGTAGTTGCTTTAAAAATGTATCCAAAGCTGTTCTGGTGGAGTAGACCTTGGTAAACCTTGGAGGCAGGTGCATGCCTAATCGTGACACAATTCTTGGTTCCTTGGGGGATGCTTAAAATATGATAGTAATAAGCAAAACCAGTCCAGCAGGAGCGGCTCAGCCCCTTGTGAAAACGGACGAGACCGAGAGAAGTCATGTCAGACACGAGGGCTTCTCTCCCAGGGTCATGAGGAAACCATGGGCTGCCCGCCCTCCCTCCTTCCCTCCTTTTCTTCTTTCCTCCCTCCTTGCCCTCCTGAGTAGCTGTGATTATAGGTGTGCACCATGATACCCAGCTAAGTTTAAAAACTGTTTATAGATATGGGGTCTCGCTATGTTACCCAGGCTGGTCACAAAATCCTAGGCTCAAGCAATCCTCCTGCCTCAGCCTCCCAGGGGAGGCCTGCGATGATGGGTGCCACTGACCTGTGCACAGCTGGCGACAGCTGGCAGAGCACCTCTAGCTGTGGCTTCTTGTTTGGCTTACCTGCTCATAGGCACCATTGGTCTATTTCACTCAGGAGGAAGCTGTCTCACAGAGAGGCAAAGCCACTTGCTCACGGTCACACGGTGAGCAGTGCAAGCCCATCCGACTCGGCCCGGAGCATGCCCCATGTCATCTCCTTGCCTCCTTCCCGGCCCCTCCTCCAAGCAGTCCATCCTATGCTTGTCTCTTATGCAAGGCTGGCACTTCCCCAAGGGCAGGGCATGCAGCTGACAATCTGGCTTCTGGGGTCAGCCACTCACAAGCTGTGTGACCCTGGGCAAGTGACTTACCCTCTCTGGGCCTTTGTCTCCACAGCTATGAAGTGGAGTCATTTCATCCAGCCTTACTGGGCTGTTGTGAAGAAGAACAGCATTAAACATGAGTGCTCGGAGCAGCTGCCACATAGCAAGCCCTAAGGAGGGGAAAAATTCCCATCCATCTTTGTGTTTCCCCCAAAGGTCCAGAGGGGCACCTTGAACCTCCCTCACTTATCAGCTAACATGCCTTGGTTGGGAGTCATGGAAAGCCCAAATCGAATAGGCTTTGTTGATAGGCAAATTATTGGCATACACAGCAAGAAGTCTGGGCCCTGTGGGTCCCGGGCACGGTGGCCGGGCTTTGGCTCCATCCGTGCAAGGGCTGAGTGCTGGGACCTCCTTGGGGAGGCGGCCATCACATACCCATTGTTGGATTCACACAGAACAAAGGCGTTTTCCCCAGGAGGCCTCAGGAGATGCCTTTCACATGTGGTTGGCCAGAATGAGGATGAACGTCTGCTCCAAATCAAATTCAGTTACGAGGAAGGAGCCAGGCCTGAGAGGTTGGTCAAACGCCTCGCCTCATAGGGAAGGGAGGTTCCACAGTAACAAACAACTTTCTCATCAGAAGTTTCCAAAGAAGGATTCATTATAATCTCACAAAGGGCCAGGCGCATGGTTTGTGCCTGTAACCCCAGCACTTTGGGAGGCCAAGGTGGGAGCATCCCTTGAGCCCAGGTTTGAGACCAGTCTGGGCAATACAGCAAGACCCCCATCTCTATAAAAATTAGCCGAGTGTGATGGAACATGCATCTGTAGTCCCAGCTACTCAGGAGGCTGAGGCAGGAGGATCACTTGAGACCAGGCGGTTTAGGGTGCAGTGAGTTATGAGCGCACTGCTACCCTCCAGCCTGGCAGAGTGAACTTGTCTCAATCCCCATCATCATCATCGCCATCACCGTCATCTCACAGACACAAGGTCTATAGGCAGCTCAGGGTTAGCTGCTCGATGACATCAGCAGAGACCAAGCCCCTTCCCTCTGGTGTCCTTGGCCATGTTCCCTCCTCATCCAAAATGGCCACCGGGGCCAACCTCTTCATCCGACTGTGTTTGAGGCTGGAAAAAGAAGTGGGGAGCTCTTTCCTGAGTGCCTCACTCTTTAACTGGGGAGAGAAAAACCTTCCCCAGACTCCTGCTAGGTCCCATGGGACAAAACAAGGTCCCAGGGGTCTCTCCACACAGAAGATGCGCATCTTAGGTCAGCCTCCTCCAAGGCAGAGCCTGAGGCAAGGATTTCTGTACAAGCCATTTATTAGGAAGGCAGCCACCCGGGACAGGTGGGAAGAGAGTGGGGAAGCAGGACAGGGATGGGGGAAGAAGCCAGGCAAAGATCCCCCGGGAGCTCTGCGGCATCAGTGACAGCCCAGACAGTCCCACCTTGAGGCGAGGGTCAGGCTGTCGGGCCCCGCACCAGCCAGTCCTTGCCAGGCGGCTGGCCTAGGTGGGTGAGCTCCAGGCAAGGAGGGAGGAGGCTCCGGGGCCCAGAGTCAACCCTCGAAGGAGGTTGAGAGTGCAAGACGCGGCAGCAGAGCGCCCAGGCCCTGGGGTGCAGGAGCAGCTGGGTAGGAGGGTGCCCAGGCAACCAGCGCAGGGCAGAATTGGGGCATCCTGCCAGGGAGAGCAAGGAGCTGGAATGTTCCACCCCGGGGCGGGAGGCAGGCTCTCCCTCG
Organism: Cacajao melanocephalus; assembly: GCA_963573385.1. NCBI lineage: Eukaryota > Metazoa > Chordata > Mammalia > Primates > Pitheciidae > Cacajao > Cacajao melanocephalus. The sequence goes on from CAUYLG010060678.1 coordinate 34,040, forward strand.
GGAACAAGGGGAGGGAAAGGTGGGTGGGTGGAGAAACAGCAGCGTCCGCCGCAAGCCTGATCTGCCAGGTGACCCTGCCTCTGAACACAGCTGTCGTGGTCAGACAGGAGGAGAAGGCCACGCCAGGCCACAGCCAGCCCTGTGGTCCTGTCTCCCGTGCTTCCCACCCTCTGAGGGGCTTCCTGGGGCCCCTTCTGCCCACTCAGCGCCTTGGCCTGAGAGCCAGCAGAACTGAGACGGTGCCCTTTAAAAAGGGAAGCTCTGTCAGCCACCACATCGCGACGCTGTCTTGGAAGAGCGAGAGTGGCGAGGGAAGTGGGGGAGAATTCTCTTGACTTACATCTTCACTGGGTGCCCCCCCCTAAAAATACTCAAGGTTACAGATGGACGGCAGGCTGTGCTCTCTGCGTTCTTTCGAATGTCTTTCGCAGTAATAAAGGGGAAGGTTGGTGGCAAAGGTGGGTGGTGAGAAGCTCATCACGGCACTGGAGGATCCGGGGTGTGAGGAGAGACCAAGTCGGAGCCCCAGGCGCCATCTGAGCGAGGAACTGTGAATCACTGTGGGTGTGGTAGGGCTGGTGCCAGCTCGCTCTGCGGCAGAGCTGAGCTGCCTGGTCGCCTTGCCCCGGCACAAATGCCCAGACAGGTGCCTTTGAACTCCTGGCCCCTGCATGCTTTCTTCCACCCCGAGACATGTGACAGAAGCAGGAGGAACTGTAGAAAATGGAGGCACCTGAGCAGATGGGGGCTGAGTTTTCCTCCGTGTTCTGACTTGGTAGCTTTGGTGGCCTGGCCTGGACGTGCGTTCTCTTTGCTGACAGCCGGGCATCTGGTGGGGGCTGCTGGGTCCGATGCCTCGCTGGGGCTGTGTGGAAGGAGAGAGCAGATGTGGGGCAGAGGTTGTGCAGGCCAGAGTGTGGCGAGGGAGCAGGAGGCCGAGGTGGGAAGTTCAAGTCCCACCAAGGCCCTTGGGCTGGGACTTTTGCCAACAGAGGAAGGAAGGATGGCAGAAGTGACTCAGGGTGACACATCCCCAACACAAAAGCTAGAAGGCTTTCCAGACCACAGCGATCAGCTCATCCTGATGGCCGGGGACTTTCCAGGATTTAGCATTGAAAGTTCTGTACCCTGGGAAGACCCTCAGTCCTGGGCAAACTGGGATGATGGGTCACCCGACTGCAGACACCCCAAGTTCCCAAGCAAGAGAGTAGTCCAAAGGCAGAGGACATGGCCCGGGAGTCTTAAGCAAGATCGCCCCACTGCATTCCAGCCTGGACGACACAGCGAGACTCCACCTCAAAAAAAAAAAAAAAAAAAAGGAAAAAGCAAAAGAAAGGTCAGGGGCGTTTGTTGCTGGGTGGTGGCCGCGTTCTTATCGCCGATCATGGAAACTGAGGTGAAGGCCTCTGGTGGATGGAAATTATCAAGGAGGGGCCTGCCCTTGACTTCTGGAAAGAAATGCAGATCAGGGGAATGTGTACAAAGACAGAGATATTCACTGCAGCACTGAGAGAGACGAGAAGACGGGTGCACTCTGCATCACCATCAGGCCCGGGCTGGCTGGTGAGTTAGGGTCTCTTCACCCAGGGGACTACAATGGTCTTGAAAAAAAAAATGTGGATTCTCCATGAAACTGATGTGGAACAAGCTCCAATACTGATTGCTTAGTGAATATTCAAGAGGCAAAATGGGGTGTAGAGTAGGCTGTGTTTGTGTAAAAAAGGTAGATATCATTTGCTGTCAGGAAAATGCAAATCAAACTACAATAAGATACCACTTCGTGCCCGTTCGGAAGGATGGTTAGAATACTAATTTTAAGAAACAGAAAATAAAAGTGTTGGTGAGGATGTAGAGAAATTGCAACCTTCGTGCACTGCTGGTAGGAACATAACCAGTACAGCTGCTGGGACTGGTGATTTGTCAAAAACAGACATAGAGTGATGACTCTATGACCTAGCAATTCCGCTCCTGGGGATGTACTCAGAAGAGGTGAACCCAGGTGCTCAAACAAACACTGCACATAAATGTTCACAGCAACACTGTTCACAATAGCCAAAAGGTGGGAACAACCCAAATGTCCATCAGTGGGTGTGTGGAGGAACAAAACGTAGTCTAGCCATACATGGGCTATCTTTCAGCCGTAACAAGGAACGAAGCCCTGATGCAAGCTAAATACGGATGAACCTTGCAGATATCACCCTAAACCAAGGAAGCCACATATAGAAAAACAACTATTGTATAAATCCATTTATATAAAATGTGCGGAATAGACAAATCCATAGAGACAGAAAGTAGATTGGTGATTGCCAGGGGCTGGAGAGGGGCCGAGGGAGCTGTGGAGATGCTGCTCAACGGCTACAGATTTCCTTTTCGGGTGAAGAAAATGTTCTAGGCTGGGCACGGTGGCTCACACCTGTAATCCCAGCACTTTGGGAGGCCGAGGCAGGTGGATGGCTTGAGGTCAGGAGTTTGGGACTAGTCTAGACAACGTGGTGAAACCCTGTCTCTACAAAAAATACAAAAATTAGTTAGGTGTGCTGGGATTCACCTGTAGTTCCAGCTACTCGGGAGACTAAGGCACGAGAATCCCTTGAACCCAGAAGGCGGAGGTTGCGGTAACCTGAGATCACACCGCTGCACTCCAGCCTGGACGACAGGGTGAGACTCTGTGTCAAAAACAAAAATGTTCTGGGACTAGATGTGGTGATGGCTGTGAATGTACTGGATGTCACCAATGATCAATGTTATGTGTATTATACCACACATGCACACATAAAAGGCAGTACATATATGCATACAAACACATATGCGTACATACACGTGTCCTCTTACATGCACAAAATATCTCTGGGAGGAAAAATCGATAACTATCGCTGTCCTTGGTGATGGGAAGCAGAAGCTGGACATTGGGAAGGGAGACTTCTTGTATTGTTTATTGTTTGGGTCTTTTGGGACTTATTTTATCATATACATGTATTACTTTAAAAATGGAAGAAGGGCCAGGTGCAGTGGCTCACGCTTGTAATCCCAGCACTTTGGGAGGCCAGGATGGGAGGATCACTTGAGCCCAGGGGTTGGAGACCAGCCTGGGTATCATAGTGAGACCCTGTGTCTACCAAAAAATTTCAAAATGAGCCGGGTATGGTAGCAGGTGCCTGTGGTCCCAGTTATTTGGGAGGCTGACGTACGAGGATCACTGGAAACCCAGAAGGCCAAGGCTGCAATGAGCTAGGATCGCAGCACTGCACTGCACACCAGCCTGGGGGCCAGAGAGAGCCCGTCTCAAAAAAAAAAAAGTAAACTCCCCAGATGAATTTTTAAAGAATAACATAAGAAATTCAGGGGAAATAACATGTCCAAGACACATCCCCTTCGAGGGCATGTGGATCACGTGGCCAGACAGCAGGAAAAGCACTGAGTCACTCATCTTCGACTAAGCCCTGCCTTTGCCACTGAGGACAAATGTTCCTTCAAATCCCACGGGACGAAGAGACGTTCCAAAGAGAGAATTGAATTCATGGTTGGCCAGGAGACAGTGAAACAGGATCCAGGAGAAACTGCTGGAAAGTAAGTGAAGCCTGAGGATGGGCAAGGGCCCCAATTTTCCAAAAGGGAAAATGATATGGATTCTGGATACCCCAGATGGGGTAGGTCTGACAGCAAGAGTTCTTTGCAGAATTCTGCAACAGAGCATTACACAGATGGCTTGTGGCTGTTTAGAAGAAAATATGATTATCACAAGAAGCTAATACAGGTTCACTAAACTACCCCCTGCCGACTAATGTCAATTTCCTGTTTTCATGGGGAGACCACCCTGGTAGACCAGATGGCCGCTGAGGACCCTGCGCTCCTGAAAGAGAAGTAGGATTGCGGTTCGTTATCTTTAGAGTGGAAATTGCCATCAGTTTTTTGATTATTTGCCTTGTGTTACTGGCATCTGCATTACCAAGCAACATGACTCCTATCCCACATGTCTTTAGGTAATTTCCCCTAATAGTTGTTTGTCTATTTGTCGGCTGCTCAGACTTACCTTAATAACTTGTATTAATCAAGAATCTTTTGATGGTGGGGGAAAGAAATCCAATTCAAATAGTCTTAGGTGGAAATGCCTGGCGATTTATGGTTTCAGGCATGGCTGCATCCAGGTGCTTAAATGACATCATTGGGAACCTGTAGCCTGTTGTATGTTGGATCTGATTTCCCTGATGTTAGGGCTGGATTTCCTCAAGTGGAGGAAAGATGGTTCCAACAGTTCTTAGATGACCTCTTATCACCTTGGCACCTGAGCAGAAAGGGGCCACCTCCGACAGCTCAGTTGTCTGGGCCAACTCTGATCAGCCCAGCTGGATCTGATGCCCACCCTTGAGCCAGTTACCATGACTCTGCTGGGCTGGGTCACATCCTCCATACAAGTCATATCAGATATGATTTCATTTAGCGAGTGGGAGAGGAAAGGTTCCCCATGGAAAACTGAGATACTATTATCTGGAAAAGAGGAACGGACACTGGTCAGGCCAAAACAAGTCTAATCTAATTTGATGAGGTTTGCACACATTATGCATGGGGGAGAGTCCCACATGGCATCTCAAAGCCACAATGAATCTGCACCAAAATGTGCTGGACCCCCATGAACACAGAAATTAGAGCTAACTCATGGATACTACTCGGATCCATGACGGCGGGATGGTGATTTTGGGAGGTGTGTTTGTACATGAGATCACACCTGGGCCACACAGGTGGGTCCTGGCGAGGCCTTTCTGTCTAGAAGTGAGAGCTGTGTTCCTGAGACTTTGGTATTGCCGAGGGGAGAAAGAGAGGCAGAGCTGGAGGTCAGAGAAGGCAGATGCAGCCAGGGTCAGAGAGATGGTGTCCAGGAAGCAGCCGATGTGAGCGGGACAGGAGCTGTCCCCCTCTTCTCAGCTGGGCACGGATGTCTCCTGGGTGCGCCTCTGGCAGAGGTGGGACCCATGGCTCAGCACCCTTCCAATGAAGGCAGGGGAAGACATCTAGGTGTGGAATGTAAAGCAAAGTGCCACCAAGTACTAGCTGTTGCCGGGCACGGTGGCTCACGCCTGTAATCCCAGCACTTTGGGAGGCTGAGGTGGGCAGATCGCTTGAGTCCAAGAGCTCAAGACCAGCCTGGGCAACATAGAAAAACCTGTCTCTACTAAAAACATAAAAATTAGCCAGGGGTGGTAGCTACTCGGGAGGCTGAGGCAGGAGAATCGCTTGAGCCCAGGAGACAGAGGTTGCAGTGAGCTGAGATAGTGCCATTGCACTCTGGCCTGGACAACAGAGCGAGACCCTGTCTCAAAAAATAAAAAAAAGATGCCAGCCTCAACCTTTGGCACCAATTGCCTTTGACACTGTGTTGCAAGGAATTAAAGGCGTTATCTGGAATCAACGGGCAAGAGTGATAGGATGGATTAGCAAGCCTGCTCCTGGAGCGGAGAGTGCCAGGGTAGACACACCCCGTATTTGCTGAGACTGGGTGGGGTCTTCTCCAGGCCGTTCCAAACAGCGGGGGTGTCAAGAGGCCACCCCAGCAACAGAGGACAGATTTCTTTCCATCCGGTGCTCTATGAAATCATCTCTAAGCAAACAGTGCTCCCTCTGCCGCGCCCGCTCTCCAAGCCTCTTCTGAGTCTGCAAAATCAACAACAGGTGTTTGCTGCTCATGCGATTCCAACCACCAAAAATAGGCATGATAATAGTGCTGGCACAAGCGGCGTCCCGACTCCAGCCCCTCCTGAAGCCCCTCCGCGTGTTCTCACGCCCGTGTACCGCCGGGTCTGTAGCTTGGCTAATATTTTTCTTAAAATGGCTTCACTTTAAAACAGTTTTTATTAAAGTATGGCATGCATACAGAAGAGTGTATGGGTCTGAAGCGTATGGCTTAAAGGATTTTCATGAAACAATCACACCTGTGTGACCAGGACTCACTTCAAGAAACACAACATTCCCAGATGTCCTCTCAGGAGCCACTAACCTAGACCCCTTTTTGGTCATTAACCCCAAAGGGTCAGAACTAGCCTGACTTATTTATTTATTTATTTTGGCACAGGGACTTGCTGTGTGGTCCCGGCTGGAGTGCAGTGGCACCATCCTGGCTCACTGCAACCTCCACCACCTCCCGGGTTCAAGCAACTCTCCCTGCCTCAGCCTCCTGAGTAGCTGGGACTACAGGCACACACCACCACACCTGGCTAATTTTTATATTTTTAGTAGATACGGGGTTTCGCCATGTTACCCAGGCTGGTCTCAAACTCCTGACCTCAGGTGACCTGCCCGCCTTAGCCTCCCAAAGTGCTGGGATTACAGGCGTGAGCCACCGCCCCTGGCTAACAGTAGCCCGACTTCTGACTGCAGATTGGTTCTGCCTGATTCGGAACTGTTTAGATCCAGCAGGCTCTTACAGTTCGGACGGTCTTGCGGCTGCGTTCATCCATGTTGTTACGGCAGCGGTCGTTTGTTTTTTTCGTTGCTGAATAGGATTCCATGGTGGAAAGATGCCACAATTTATTTAACCATCTATTTTTTTTAAGTTACTTATTTATTTATTTTTGAGGTGGAGTCTCATTCCACCACCCAGGCTGGAGTACAATGGCATCATCTCAGCTCACTGCAACCTCCGCCTCCCAGGTTCAAGCGATTCTCCTGCCTCAGCCTCCCAAGTAGCTGGGATTACATGTGTGCACTACCACGCCTGGCTAATTCTTGCAGTTTTAGTAAAGAGGGGTTTCACCATGTTGGTCAGGCTGGTCTCCAACTCCTGACCTCAAGTGATCTCCCCACCTCGGTCTCCCAAAGTTCTGGGATTACAGGCGTGAGCCACGGCATCCAGCCTATCCATCTATGCTGACGGGCATCTGGAAGTCTGTATTCTGGAGTGTTCTGAGTAACCCTGTGCCCACCCCCTTGCCCATGGCTGTTTTGGTTGTTTGTTTGTTTTTGGAAAAGGTGTTGCTCTGTCATCCAGGCTGGAGTGCAGTGGCGTGATCACGGCTCACTGCAGCCTCCACCTCCCAGCACAGCTGATCCTTTCACCTCAACCTCCCGAGTCGCTAGGACTCCAGGTGCCCGGCTAATTTTTTGTACTTTTTTTGCAGGGACGGGGTTCTGCCATGTTGCCCAGACTGTTTTTGAACTCTTGGGCTCATGCAGTCTGCCCACCTCGGCCTTCCAAAGTGTGTTACAGGATTGAAACTGCCAGATCATTGGGTGGGCACACGTTCAGATGTAGTAGATATTGCTTTCCAAAGTGGTTCGACCCGTTTACACTCCCAAGTGGGTAAATGAGGATTTATCTCTGTTTGCCCTAAACTTATTTTTTAAAGGAAATTATATAGCTATCATTAAGGAAAAATTAGGCTGGGCACAGTGGCTCATGCCTGTGATCTTAATGCTTGGGGAGGTCGAGGCAGGAGGATCACTTGAGCCCAGGGGTTCAATAATAGCCTGGGCAACATTGTCTCTACAGAAAATTTAAAAAATCAGCTGGGCGTGGAGGTGTGCACCTGTAGTCACAGCTACTCAAGAGGCTGAAGCAGGAGGATCACTTGGGCCCAACAGATTGAGGTTGCAGTGAGCTGTGATGGTGCCACAGCACTCCAGCCTGGGTGACAGAATGAAACGCTGTCAGAAAGAAGAAAGAAAGAAAGAGAGAGAGAGAGAGAGAGGGAGGGAGGGAGGGGAAGGAAGGAAGGAGAGAAAAAGGAAAATCAGTATCACTTGCCACAAATAAAAGGTTATAATATTGAGGTTTATGCAAAAGTAATTGCAGGTTTTTGCCATTAAAAGTAATTGCAGCCTGGCGTGGTGGCTCACGCCTGTAATCCCAACATTTTGGGAGGCCGAGGCAGGCAGATTACCTGAAGTCAGGAGTTCAAGACCAGCCTGGCCAACATGGTGAAACTCCGTCTCTGCAAAAGTACAACAATTAGTTGGGAGTGGTGGCAGGCGCCTGTAATGCCACTTACTCGGGTGGCTGAGGTGGGAGAATCACTTGAACCCAGGAGATGGAGGTTGCAGTGAGGTGAGATCTCACCATGGCACTCCAGCCTGGGCAACAGAACAAGACTCTGTCTCAAAAAAAAAAAAAGAAAAAAGAAAAGAAAAAAGAAATTGCAAAAACTGCGATTACTTTTGCACCAACCGGATAACTATGATAAAAACTATTTAAAAAATTCATCCAAAGCCTATGAAAAAGTTCCTTACTGATCGCCACCTCAGGCGCTGCCAGCAGGGTGGACGTCACTCTTCCGGAAAGTCCGGGGGAGGGATGATCAAGAGCGACCCCGCTTTTGTTGGGTTTCGGCCTTTCTCACTCACCCTGCTGGGAGCCTCCCTGAGCCCCCACAGATGCCAGGGAGGGCCCTGATTGGTCTGGAGTGATCCATTCTCCCCGTGCCTGGGACTGGTTCAGGAGTGGGCATGTGACTTATTCAGGCCAAAAACGTCTCCTTGCCAAAGCCATGTGGGTCGGGTTTTCCTGTCACCTGCGGCCGGAAGCACCTTCACTGATGCTCTTGGTGTCTCGAGTTTCACGGACAGATGTGGGTTCTAATCCCAGCTGGATCACTTTTCAGCTGTGTGATCCCAGAAAAAGCCCCTTTGCCTCTCTGAGCCTGAGCTCCCTCGCTTCTGAAACAGGATCAACAACATCCAGCATAGAGAAAAAAGAGGGAAACCGGACTGCATCAAAGTGAAAAACTTGTGTGCCTCCAAGAACTCGCGAAGAGGCTTACAGAGGCCTCATGGGGGGCGGGGGCCTGACGAGGACTCTCCTGCCCTGTCCCTGCGTCCCATGAGGCACCAATGGCCTGGCCTTCTCTGGCCCCTCTCAGGGCCCACCACTGGCCCATGTCGTCCCTAGAGCCCAAACCCCCCTCCCTAGGCCCCCCTACTCCAGGTCCAGGGCCTGATTGTCAGCAATGACAGAGCTGCCCTCCTCTGAGACAGGCAAGGCCATGAGAGCAGGGATGGTTTGAGTCATGGTGAGTTCACATCACCTGTTGACCAGGCAAGGTGTGTGGGCCTGTCAGTGGTTGGATACTGGAGTCCAGAGTTCCCAGGAGGAGTCTGGAGTTCCCGGGAGAGGTCTGGAGTTCCCCGGGAGGGGCCCAGGCTGGAGCTGGGGTTCTAGAAGTCACCATCCCCGTGACGATGAGACTTAAGCTCCGTAATGGATGCGGACACAGACAGATGCCTGTGCACAGAGAGGAATCAGGAAGAGCACCTGAGCCCTGGGGGTGCCAACTTTCGAGGGTGGGAAGATATCCAAGAAGCAGACAGGGAGGCTGAGAGGGGGACAGTGAGACAGGAGGGAAAGCAGAGTTCACGTGTCCAGCTGTGCATTCATCTGAGCCAGGCCAAGCAGGGTCCTCATCAGGCCCTCCCCACTCAGGCTTCGGGACAATCTCTCTCCCCTGTCCCTGAAAGAGACTCACTGGGCTTCCTGTCTGTCCTCTGGCACCTCCTACACGCCTCTTCCGTTTTCTGCAATGTCCTGAACCGACAGAAGGAGGTCATGGGCCCTTGCAGAGCGAGGAAGGGAGCTGTGCCAGGCCAGGCTTGGGGAGGAGGGATGGTAGTCACAGCAGCAGCAGCATAAGCTTCCCTCTTTACCCTGTGGGCAGGGCCAGGCCAGGGGCTTGGGATGGGGAGGGCAAAGTGCGATGCTTCTTCCTGCTGCGCTGGCTGCCCAGTCTCCTGCCACCTTTGGAAACTCCAGAAGCTTACTGGGGCCAGGAATGCAGGGCAGGAGCTGCTGTGATCAACGAGAGACCCGGCGTGGCCACATCCTGATTTCTGCAAGAGAAGCCTCCTTCCTCCCTCCCTCCTCCTCCCTCCCTCCTCCCCTCCCCACCTGTCCTCCCCTTCTCTCCCTCCCTCCCGCCTACCTCCTTCTGCTTTTCCTTCCTTCCCTCCTTCCTTCCTTCCTTCCTTCCTTCCTTCCTTCCTTCCTTCCTTCCTTCCTTCCTTCCTCCCTTCCTCTTTCCCTTCCTTCCTTCCTTCCTTTTAAATTGTGGTAAATATACATAATATAAAATGAAGCATTTTACCATTTTAAAGCATTCCGTTCACTGACATTGGGTACCTTCACGATGCTGCGCAAACACCACCGCTATCTTGTTCCAAAACATTTTCACTTTCCCAAAAATACCCTCAGGCCCACTAACAGTCACCCCCTCGCTCCAGCCCTGGCAGCCACAGATCTCCTTTCCGTCTCTATGGGTTCACCTGTTCCACTCATTTCACGTCAATGGAATCGTGCAGGATGTGGCCTTTGCGCCTGGCTTCTTTCACTTGTGATGTTTTTGAGGTTCATGTGTGTTGCAGCGTGGGCCAGCGTTTCCTCCCTTCTTGTGGCTGAATCATCTCCCATCGTGTGGCTGGACCCTGATGTGTGTATCCATTGATTCTTCCACGGACAGTTCCCTTCCGCCGTGGTGAAGAATGCTGGGGTGCTCGTTGGTGTGCGAGCAACTGAGGCCCTGGTAGTAGTTCTCCTGGGTAGATACCCAGGGGGAGTGGACTTCCTGCACCTTTGAGGAACTGCCACACTTATTCCCACAGTGGCTGGACCATTTTACAGTCCCATCAGAAATGCACAGAAATGACCAGTTTCTCCACATCTTCACCGACACTTGTCATCTCCCTTTGAGAAAGAGTTAAGGCCTCGCGCGGTGGCTCACGCCTGTAATCCCAGCACTTTGGGAGGCCGAGGAGGGCGGATCACGAGGTCAGGAGATCAAGACCATCCTGGCCAACATGGTGAAACTCCATCTCCACTAAACATACAAAAAATTAGCCGGGCATGCTGGCATGCTCCTGTAGTCCCATCGACTCTGGAGGCTGAGGCAGGAGAATTGCTTGAACCCAGGAGGTGGAGGTCGCAGTGAGCCAAGATTGCACCACTGCACTCTCGCCTGGGTGACAGAGCAAGACTCCATCTCAAAAAAAAAAAAAAAAATTAAAGCCATCCTAGCGGGCACGAAGTGCTCTCATTGGGCGTTTGATGTGCATTTCCCTAATATCTAACGCAGCTGGGCATCTTTTCACGCGCTTGTTGGCCATCGGTGTGTGGGAGAGGCCATATACATTCACCTACGACAGCCTGATGTCTAAATCCTCATGTGGGGCGCACAAACCCATCCATGAGCGGATCCTCTGGACTCACCAGACCTGGGTTCAGATCCGATTTGCTTCTTCCGCTCCCGTGTGGGGTGACCCGGGCCACACTGCCCTATTTTTCTGAGTCCCTGTTTCCTCACCGTTGAAGGCGGCTGACAAGGACAGGACTGAGAGAGGTCCCGTGTGCCAAGCACTTAGCCCAGCACCCAGCTCTTAGTGAGGGTTCCCAAAGTACTGCTGTTCTGGGTAGTCCTTCCTGGGCCACCTATGGGAACTCCCCACTGACACCGAGCAGAGGGCTCCCCCGAATCCTCCCCAACCGGCCTTTAGGACTGGGTCTTGGTCATTGTGAGATTTTCCTTTTGATGTGGAGGGAAACTAACAAAAAGTCTTCTACAGTCCAGGCAATGGGAGAAGCATTCATGCTGTGGGCCCTGTGCTGGGGGAGGGGCCCTAGGAAAGATCATGGCAGCTGAGCCCGGGTGTGGCAGACATTCACTCCTGTTATTCTCCCCACAACCCTATGAACCAGGTCCTGCTACTATACCCATTTTACAGATAGGGAAACTGAAGCCCAGAGAGCTACCCATAGGGAATATGGTAGAGTTAGGATTTGAACCCAGGCCATTCTGCCCAAGCAATTATTCCCTTCTTTCTTGCTGTGGGAACCCTGATTTTAGCGAGGAGCCTGTGCTTCTCCAGGGGACTCAGGAAACCGGGACACATCTTTAGCTCTAGGGGAAAATCCAGACTGGTCCCAGGCAATTGATGTGATTCTGTGTCCTTTGCCAGAGGCTAGTCAAGCCACAGGCATGGGACCCAATTCTGGCCAATGAGATATGAGTAAAGGGCTGCAGTAGGCTTTGGGGAAAGGGCTCTTGTTCTTCATGCATTGAATGTTGTGCCTGGATATATTAGTTGGAGCAGTGGCAGCTATTTTGTGGTCAGGAGGAAATTTGCGATGAGAACCAATCTGAGGGAAGGAAACCAGAAAGATGGAAAGAACCGGGAGGTCCCTGACAGTGGCATTCAATCTAACCAAACCCAGAACCACCCTTCCTTCTAACGTCTTGCTATGTGAAATAATAAATGACCTCACTACTTAAGTTGATTGGAGCTGAGGTTTCTGTGACTTGCCTCAGAATGGATGTGACTGAGTGACCGTCAGCCTTGTGCAGACAGGGACGTTCTCCGGCTTGGTGGCCATTGTCTCCCTGGTGCCCGGAACACTGCCTGGCACACAGTAGGTGCTCAATTAAGATGAACTGATGAGGCAGTGGCTGGAGCCCTCACTGCAGGTAGAGAATACACAAGGCAAAGGTGGGACTCCTGAAACGGCCACCGCAGGCTTTGCAGTCGGACAGAGCGGGTTCCAAGCCAGTGGTCCCCTCTTGAGTCAGGTCATCTCAAGCTGATTCTCCCACCTCTATTTTCTTATGTGTGAGATGATCTGCTGGGTGGAATAACAGCCCAGAGGTGTCCCCATCCTAATCCCTAGTCTGCGAATCGGCTACCCGACATGGCAAAGGGCTTTGCAGGTGTGATTCAGGATTGTGAGATGGGAGATGATCCTGGATTACCTGGGTGGGCCCCGTGTATCACGAGCTTCCTTGTGAGAGGGAGGCAGGAGGTCAGAGTCGGGGAGGAGATGCCGCGACAGAAGGAGAGGCTGGAGTGAGGCGAGGCCACCAGCCTCTGGTGGCTGGAAAAGGTGAGGAAATAGATTCTCCCCCAGAGCCTCCAAGGGGAACACAGCCCTGCTGGCGCCTTGATTCTCTCTCTCTAGGACCTGCTTCAGACTGCAGACCTCCAGAACTGTTCAGATCATGAATCTGGACTGTTTCCAGCCACCACGTTTGACCTAAGTGTTCATAGCAGCGACAGGAGACTCATGCTGTGGGGCTGATGATCGTGTCTCCCTCCAAAGGTTCTTGCAGATTCCAGAAGCTTGAGCATGAACTTGGCAGGCTGTAAGAGCCCAGGCAGCCTTAGCAAGTGCTTAGCCAGTCTCAGTACCCGTCCTGCCTCTGCTGGGAAGTCATCCCTGATTTCTCCAGGCCCATGCCCACACCTCCCATTGCCACTGATGGCTGTATGGCCTGGCACTGCGCTAAGGTTTTAAACCCAGGATCCCAGTTAATTCTAATGGCCGCCCGGTGAGGAAGGGGCTCGCAGGACACCCATATAACAGAAAGGAAACTGAGGTATGGGAGGGTGGGAAGGATGATGGGATGGGCAGCTTTGGAGCCTCCCAGGCCTGATCCACCGGCATTGTGCACCCTTCCTCAGCTTGACTTGGCCCCCAGAGGCCCTGAGAGCAGGATGCACCCCAAGGCCGCGGTGTGTGCCTTTCCACAAAGAGCTTCCAAGGGCTCAAGGGGACATGCTCACCGGGAGCAAATTGCTTTACAGGCGCAAACAGGCTCCCTCCCTTTTCGCTGCTCAGGCTGGTCTTGGCCCAGCCCCGCAGGGCCTGGGGCACTGGATCCCTATATCTCGCCTGTGTCTCACCCGCTGACCCTCTACAGCCCCATTTCCCCACCCCCTGCACTGCCCCCGCCTTGGCACTCATAATTTCTCATTGCCATGACCTCCCACCTGGCCTCCCTGCCTCCCAGGGATCCCCATTGTGAAACACACCCCAGGCCCAACCACGGTCCTGCTGAAACCTGTCTGGGTCTCCCCAGTGCTTGCGGGGGAAGGGTGGGCTGTGTTGTGGCTTGTGAGGACACGTGTGTTGCCGAGCTCACGCATCCTACCTGAGGACCTTTGCACTTGCCACGCCCCCTGCCCCACATGTCCTTTCTGTGGACGTCCTCGTGGCTGGCACTCTCATTCAGGTCTGTGTCCCAGTGTCACCTACCCCAAGAGGCCTTCCCTGGCCACCCTCTGCTTTACTCTCCTCTCACCGCCTGAAACAAGAGCACACCATTACACATTAATTTGATTTCTTGTGCATTGGGCCAGGCAGGGAGTCCAGCCCCATTTTACAGATGAGGAAAATGGAGGCCCAGGGAGACTGAATGACTTGCCCTCTTCATGCTCCAGCCACACGGGGGTTCTATCCACTCTCAGACACACTGAGTCACTTCCCATGGTGTGGTCTTTGCATCTGCTGTTCCTCCCACCTAGAATGCTGTTCCCTCACCACCGGCTGCCTCCATCTTAAATGTCACCTCTTCAGGGAGACCCTCCCAGATCACCTAATCTCAAACCTGTCCTCCTCCTGCCCTCCAGCACTCTTGGTCCCTGTCCTTTTGGGCCCCCATTGCCAGCCTTGATGATGTTTTCTTCCTTGGCTCGTGTGATTCGTGACTCCCTCAGGCTTGCGGGAAGAGGCCCTGCCCGGGTGTTTGGAGGGCTCCCCGCAGGGTGCTCAGGGGCCTGAGTACTTGAGGTGGAGACTCCTGGCAGGATGCTCAGTGATGTCACAGGCCTGGGCTGCCAGGGAGCTGCCGCCCCACCCCAGGTGGGAAGCCACCCTCCGAATGAGGCTCTGTCCTCATAGTATCTGCCCCCTGCTGAGTCCACCCAGCCTAATGGCTGCCGAAGACCGTCTCTCCACCCTGTCTCCACCCCGTGGCCTTGGTCCTGAATTTGAGGGTGATGAATGGGTTGCTGGACCCAGAATCCACACCGAGCCCTAGCTGCAAGGGACCCTGGAAACACGGCTGTTGGCTTCTGCCGTTCAGGAAGACGGCCCAGAAGAAGTGCGCCCAGCCAGGCGTCCCCCACTCCGCCCTGCCGGAGAGCTGCCTCCGTGTCGAGTCCCATTCACTCTGGTGCCCCAGGACAACTGAATACCTGTTTGTTGAGTGGTTCAATGAGATAGCCGAGTTTGAAGGTGAAGCCAGATCTGTCGGATTCGAATCTGTGGATCCTTTCCACTTTAACTTGCTAGAGGGACCCTCCCCTGGGATTTTAGAGCCCTGTAAAGTGTTCACGTGTGATGCTGGGCTTTCAATCATTCTGGCAGGCTCCGG
The DNA here is from genome assembly GCA_963573385.1 of Cacajao melanocephalus. NCBI lineage: Eukaryota > Metazoa > Chordata > Mammalia > Primates > Pitheciidae > Cacajao > Cacajao melanocephalus. The sequence goes on from CAUYLG010060678.1 coordinate 49,159, forward strand.
AGAGGTCTGGAGGGCCCTTCTGAGCTGGGGGGACCAGCTGCATTCACATTTTTAAAATGAGAGTTACGGTATGACGGGCTCAATCAGGCAGAAGCCAGAGGGAACCCAGGAGGGGCACACAAGCTCAGTTCTAAGACCGCAGGTCTCACCTGCCGGGGACGGGCCTCTGGGTTCTGATCTCCCCTCGGCCCAGGCCTGAGCAGGGCGGTTTGGGCCAGGGCTGCTTTGGAGTTGGATGCAGCAATGGCCACCGCGCAGTGCAGACTCCTTCACCATCTGTGCGTGCATCTGTGCGCGTCTGTGCCCTGGGAAGAAGGGACGGGGCTCGGCGGGGGGTTGGCTTTCCAGGCCCAAGCGGGACATGAGGCCACCCAGGGGCTAATTACTCACATTCTCGGGGAGGCTGAAAAGCAGCAAATGTGGTGCAAAGATGCTGGAAAGGAGACCTCCTTGAATCCTGAAAGACTCCACAAGTGCACACAGGGATGTCAAAGCCAGATGTCCATGCTGAAACACAAAGCCAGAAAGCATTTCCAGCTGCAAACATTTCACACGGGACCTGGTCAGAGCAAGTGACCCTCTGCCTCGACCCCCATTTCCCAGGGCGTCCCCCGCACCCGCCCTTGTCACATCCTCCCCCAGCCCTCACCCAGAGGCAACCTCTGCTGTCAATTTGTCCTGTGTCCTCCCCAGCCTCCACCGGGCTCCTGCCACATGTCCCTCCCTGAACTGCCCACTCCATCCGCCCTTCTCACACTGGCCTCTTTGCTGTTCCTGGAATACACCAGGCACATTCCCACCCCAGGGCCTTTGCACAGGCAGTTCCTCTGCCTGTTCTGCTTTCACCCAGACACTTCACGGTTCCTCCCCTGACCTCCCACCCCTGTACGCACTATCTTCCTTTCCTGATTTATTCATTATCTTTTCTAGACTGAGTCTCACTCTGTCACCCAGGCTGGAGCGCAGTGGTGCGATCTCGGCTCACTGCAACCTCTGCCTCCCAGGTTCAAGTGATTCTCCTGCCTCAGCCTCCCAAGTAGCTGGGACTACAGGTGTATGCCACCACACCTGGCTAAATTTTGTATTTTTGGTTAGAGAAGTGGTTTCGCCATGTTGGCCAGGCTGGTCTTGAACTCCTGATCTCTGGGGATCCACCCACCTCAGTCTCTCAAAGTGCTGGGATTCCAGGCGTGAGCCACTATGCCCGGCCTTCCTTTCCTGATTTATTTCTCACAGAGCACTTACCATCTTCTAGTCCAGGGAATGATATATTTATTGAGTTTTAATGATGCATCCCTCTCTTTAGAACGTCAGCTCCATGGAGGCAGAGACTGCCTATCTTATGCACCGCTGCATCTCGCACATCTAGCGTGCCACCTCGCACACGGTGGGCACTCCTGAATGAATGAATCCCCTTGCAGAAGTCTTCATGCATAGAAGATGTGGAATCAGTCTAAGTGTCTACCAGTGAAGGATAGGATAAAGAAAATGCGGTACATATACACCATGGAACGCTATTTAGTTATGAGAAGGAATGAAATCCTGTCTTTTGCAGCAATGCAGACAGAACTGGAGTCCATTATCTTAAATGAAATGACTCAGACTCAGAAAGAGAAGTACTGGCTGAGCGCAGTGGGCCATGCCTGGAATCCCAGCACTTTGGGAAGCCATGGGTAGACTGCTTGAGGCCAGGAGTTCGAGACCAGCCTGGTCAACATGGTGAAACCCGTCTCTACTAAAAATACAAAAATTAGCTGGGCATGGTGACGCACGCCTGTAGTCCCAGCTACTTGGGAGGCTGAGGCAGGAGAATTGCTTGAACCTGGAAGGTGGAGGTTGCAGTAAGTCGAGATCATGCCACTGAGCTCCAGCCTAGCTTAGGTGACAGAGCGAGATTACGTCTCAAAAAAAAGAGACAAATACTGCATGTTTTCACTTTCAAGTGGGAGCTAAAGAATGTGTACATGTGGAAGCAGAGTGTGGAAAGACAGAGAAGTGAGGACACGGGAGGGGTTTGGATGGTGGGAGGTTGCTTGTAGGGCACAAGGTGCACAGCCAGGTGATGCGTGCATCCTAAGGCCCTGATTTCCCCGCAATGCAGTATAACAATGCAGCAAAACTGCACTCTTACCCCATTCATATATGCAAAAAAAATGTCCCTGCACAGACTGGCAGCATCAGCACACTTACCCCTCCCCACTTGTCTGAACAAAAGGTACCACACTGCACACCCCGCGCTTTGCGTGCTTTTGCACTAAACAGCGTATCTTGGAGGTCTGTCCCCAGGAACAGAACTCACAGCCTGTTCTCAGGCTTGTTCACAGCTGCAGTCCGTCCTGTTGGAGGGACGACAGGATCCACCTAGCTGGTGCCACTGTGGCCATTTAGGAGAGCGAGACTGCAGGGACCATGTGGTCCTGTCTGGCTCGCTCCCCTCGATGGGGCCCTCTTGTGCTCCTACCCCACGATGCCTGAGAGCAAAGACCCAGGCAGATGCCCTGGTGGGCCAACACCCCGGAAACAAGGGGGAGCCCCTGGGAGAAAGCGAGCTGTTGATCTTCAGAGATCATCGGGCCCATCAGAGAGGGGCCTGAGTTTGCTCCTAGTTCCATTCGTTCTGAAATGTAAACAGTGTCTTCAATGAAGGAGCAGAGGAAGCCGGGGGTGACATTGCAGTTTCTCGTAGCAAGGGTGAGTGGGGCTGGCTGCGGACTCTGAGTGGCATCCTCAGTGAGGTTTCTGCAGGACTGTGAGATCAGAAGGGCCCCTGGACTCCTCTGGGGCAGGAAGGATGAGGTCCAAGAGATCAGATCCTGTCCCCTGCCGATCCCCCCTGTCCTGAACTTTCCCTTTGCTTTGAATGCCGGAGTGTTTTTCTTAGCCTTTAGAGGGCTGGCTTCAGGGCCTGACTCTTTATGTCCAGGAAGGGTCCTTGCTTAGCACACGAGGTCGTCGGTAACTTCCTTTTTCCAGCAACAGGTCCCTGTGGCGACAAAGGATGGCCTCCTTCACTACTTGTTCCCACCATGCCCAGCACACAGTAGGTGTTTAATTACTACATATTGAATAAAACCGTGGCCCGGGCATGGTGGCTCATGCCTGTAATTTCAGCATTTTGTGAGTCCGAGGTGAGTGGATCACCTGAAGTCAGGAGTTTGGGACCATCCTGGCCAACACAGTGAAACCCCATCTCTACTACAAATACAAAAATTAGCTGGGCGTGGCAGCACATGCCTGTAGTCCCAGCTACTGGGGAGGCTGAGGTTTGAACCCGGGAGGCAGAGGTTGCAGTGAGCCGAGATCACACCACTGCACTCCAGCCTGGGTGATGGAGCCAGACTCCATCTCAAAAACAAAAAACAAAAATCTGTGATGCATTCATGGAAACCAGTCCTCCCCTCCTCCGGCACAGCTTGGCTCCAGGCGCGTTCTTCATTTGGGTGTCTTTAGGGTTGTCACCAACAGTGTGACACAGGTCCCTTGCCTGTGCTCCGCGATGGCCAGCCCAGGGCTCCTGGGGTGGCGGGGTCAACAGTGTGCAGCTCTGCTCCATTGACATGCTGCACTGTGGTGAGGTCAGGGCCGTCAGCGCGCCTTCCTGCCCACATTTTCCCTTTGCCATTGAGGAAGGCTCTGACTTCCCACCCCTATGAATCCTTCCATGTTGGGTGAGAACCACCCACAGCTAGTGGAAAGCTGGCTTGGGGAACCAACTCTTTGCAGGCATCACAAACAGGCCTGCCCCAGCTGCTTGTCCACCCTCTTCTCTGCAGGAGGCATTGAGTATTCTGTTTGGTGGTTCCTGTGTTTTCAAGAAGGGTGGCTGAGCTGCATCCCAGCACTTTGGGAGGCCGAGGCAGGAAGATCACTTGAGCCCAGGAGCTCGAGATTGCAGAGAACTGTGATCACACCACTGCACTCCAGCCTGGGTGACAGAGCGAGACCCTGTCTCTAAAAAATAAGATAAAAACGCCTCGGGGCAGGTGCAGGGTGCTCGGGGGCCCTGCGGGCTAGCTCAGCTCTCTCCCAGCTCTGGGCTGGCTGCTCGGCTAGGCCCTGAGGGCTTTTCGTTTTTCTTTTTTCTTTTTTTGAGACGGAGCGTGCCTCTGTTACCCAGCCTGAAGTGCAATGGCGTGATCTCGGCTCACTGCACCCTCCACCTCCCGGTTCAGGTGATTCTCCTGCTTCAGCCTCCTGAGTAGTTGGGATTACAGGCACACACCACCACCCCCAGCTAATTTTTGTATTTTTTTAGTAGAGACAAGGTTTCACCATGTTGGCCAGGCTGGTCTCGAACTTCTGACCTCAGGTGAACTGCCCAGTTTGCAACTTCTGCTTCAAAGCACAACAAAAGTGTATATATATATATATATACACACACACACACACACACACACACACACACACACACATAAGATTTTTCTATATGGTCATAGTTCTAGCTGTGCATGTGAGGCTTGGCCCCAGGAATGCTCATTAGGGTGTCTTTTGGGCTGTTACTGATAGTGTGACGCAGGCCCCTTGGGTGTGATCCAGCAGCCAGTCAGGCTCTTGGGGTAGCCAAGGTCAAAGCTGCTCAGGCCACCAAACCCCCCAGCGTCAGTCCTCACCCTATAGATGTCTTGTTCTTCCAGGCCCGCCTTGAAGGTAGGGAGTTTTTTCCAGGAGTGGCTGGAATTTGATCTGACATCATGGCTGACCACGTGAACTTGATTAGCCTGAATGGACATCTCCTGGGTGTCAGGCTGACAAATAAAGCATATTTTTGAGACAGGGTCTCGCTCTGTCACCCAGGCTGGAGGGAGATGATGTGATCACAGCTCGCTGCAACCTCAGGCTCCTGGGAGTCCCATCTACCCAGAGGTTGGGACCAATGGAAAGGTAAAGGCTTGACCCTAAAATGTGCCCCAGGAGCAAGTGCTGGAAAACATGGATATAGGGTCAGCCATTTCCACTTGCTTCTGGATTTTCTAGGGTCAACACCAGCCTCCCCTCCTTCCCCCTCTGTTGATGCATTCATTCATTCATGTGTTCATTCACTTGCAACACATTTTAACTGAGTGCCTACTATGTACTGAGGATATAGTAGTGAGCTGGCCAGATAGGTCTCTGCTCTCATGGAGCTGACATTCCGGTGACCAAAGACAATATATATATCAGTGACAAATGCCCAGGATAATTTCAGGTAGTGATAAATGCTGATGAAAATGAACAGGGTATTGAGTTAGTGAGGCCTTGGCAGTTTCTTTAGATACAGGGTCAGTGAGGGACTCTCTAACGAGGTGACATTGAGCTGGGACCCGAATACAGAAGATGACAGTCTCAGGCAGATGGAACAGCAGTGCAAAGGTGCTGAGGCAGGCATGAGCTGGACTATTTTTCCAGGTACTTAGAAAGGAACGGTTGAATGACGGGAAGGGAGATGGCAGAGACGAAGCCCAACGGCAGAATTTGGCCCCAACCTGGGTGGGAGCCTCTGGATGTACACAGCAGGCTCCAGACAGCTGCAGCCTGGCCCGGGCCACAGAAACATGCTTCCCAGTGTCCCCGGCGACTTCTGAACTCAGCCTCGGTCAGCATCCCCGGCGACTTCCTAACTCAGCCTCCGTCTCTGGTCCTGTAAAATGGGTATGTTGAAAGTCTTTCCCTCACAAAGCAATTGAGCTGTTTGGGAAGCTCTTAGCTGCTACTGTTACTAACGCACAGTCCAGGAGGCCCCAGGGTGGCAGTTAGGGTGCAGAGTGTTCTTCGGTAGTTTTCTAAAGCTACTGTTCCCGTTAGTTGCTCGTGGACTGCCACTCAGAGCCCAGTAGTAAAGAGAGTAGCAAACTAGGGTGCCAGTCTGTGATGGGGCAGGGGGCGGGGCTCTGTCTGTGATGGGGCAGGGGGCGGGGCTCTGTCTGTGATAGGGAGGGGCGGGGCTCTGTCTGTAATGGGGGAGGGGCGGGGCTCAGCGGATACCTCCCCAGAGCCCAGTTTCCCAGCCATCGTTTGGAATCACTGGCCAGTCAGGTTCTTCACCTCTCCAGGCCTGTTTCCCTGCTTGTGACCAGGACCCCTCCTGCCCCAGGATAAGTGCTCACTCAGTGCTGGTACCCCCCCTGCCATCTGGGAGGTGGGATTAATAACCCAACCGACGGCCAGGAAAGGAAGGGCCAGTCCCTTTCGGAACAGACACTGCCCCTTCTCCTGGCCTCAGTCTTGCCATCTGTGATGTGGTCGGCCCAGAAAACATGGCCGCTTGAGTCGATAAGGCTTTCTGTGGAGGGTTTCCTGGGACATACAAAGCTGACAGACCCCCTGCCTGCCCCTCTCCTATGCCTGTGGGGAGCCCTCGAGACGCAGAAGCTGGAAGAACCCCTGAAGACACCCCACATGCCCCTCCTCCAACTTCAAATCTGAGAGCTGAATCTCATGGAAATGCAAATCCCCAGAGGGTTTTCAGGTGACCGAGGAGGGCCGCCAGGCGGCCTGGGGCTGGCAGAGGAGCTCCCCAGCCTGCTTCCCTTCCCAAACCCTAGGGGGGCGGTCAGGCCTTCCTCCTGCGGCTCCAGCTTTTTGCCTGTGGATTCCCATCGTCTGGCTGGGCAGAAATGGAGCCAGTGGGGCCAGAACAAGGAGGGTGGGGGCCACTGACCTATGACCCTCCTGTTCCAGTCTGCAGACTGCTCCCCTCCACACCCACTTCCCCTTTTCCAGACAGTGTCAGCCCCAGAGTCTCCCCCGACCCCGCAAAAGCCCACAACGGAAGAGCCCGAGGGGGCAGAGAGGGACCTGGCTGCAGGGAGCCCGGCAACCCCAGCGTCCTGGCGGGAGACAGAGGCACGCAGGGCCCCTGGAAACCACGGCTGCCTCCCCACCGCAGCCATTCCCCGCTCTCCCTGGGGGTTCTCAGATGTTGCCAGATGGCAGAACTGAATCTGCTGAGACGTCACTCCAAAAAAGGAAAGTTGAACTGAAAAAAAAAATTCAAACTCTCCAACATCTTAGGAGAAAGCAAAAGAGGGGGGAGGCTTCTCGCCCGGCGCTCCCAGTGCCCTCTGCTGTTCAAAGAGCGCTCCCCTGGTTAGAGAGGGCCAACCTGGAGGGTGGGGAGAAGGGGATAAATGAGGACACTGAGTTGTCAGGGCGGCCAGCGGGGCCAGGTTCCTGCTGGAGCGGAGAGTGTCTGCCTCTGCGTGGGGGAACGAGCACATGTGTGCTGTCTGTGTGTGCTTGTGCAGGCCGGGCGTGTGTGGCTCCCAGGGGCACGCTCTGGGATGTGAGTGTGTGTGTGTGTGTGTGGGGGGGGTTACTGGCTCGCTGCATTGTCTCTGCATTTGTGTCCCTGAATGTCCCCAAGTGGGACTTCACTCAACGACACATTCTCGAGTCCCTACTGCGAAAGCGCAGCGAACAAAATGGAAACCTCTGCCCTTATGACACTGGCATTCTAGCGTCTGTGTCCTCCGGGGTGCTGTGAACTCGCGTGAGTCTCCCAGTGTTTGTCTGTGTGAGACCTGGCATCTCTGGTCCGGGGCGGGTGGTGAGTCCGCAGGGTGTTTACCCGGGCTGGGTCTCGGGTCTATGGAGGCCCAGCGTGCTCCTGCCTGGAGAGGGCTCTGCGCACTACTGTCTGCTCGCGTCCCCAAGTGCCCCACCGAGCGTGCTCTTAAAAGGTCCGGTGTGGGGCCCTCCCTGCGCGCCCCCTCCCCATCCAGTGGCCCCTCCAGAGTTATAATTTAATAGCTGAAACGCGATTCCAGGAAGGTACAGGGATGGGGAGGAGGAGGATGGGGCAGGCTGGGAGGCGCTTCCCCCACCTCCACGGGGAGCTGCCAAAAAGAAACTCGGCGTCGCGCCCAAGTGTGTGCGTGCGTGTCTGTGTGAGTGGCGGCGTGCGCGCGGGAGTGGGGACGCGCAGGCCCCGGGGTGGCGGCGCGGGCCCTTTAAGGAGCCGGAGGGGGCCGGGCCGGGGCGCGTCTGTGCGGGCGGGGAGCCGGGAGCTGGGAGGCCGAGCCGCCGCCTCCCGGGCTCCCGCCCCGCCCCCTCCTCCCCCTCCCGCCGCCGCCGCCGCCGCCGCCGCCGCCGCCACCGCCGCCGCGGCCGCCGGGGAGCGCGGAGCCGCGGGCAGGCCGGGCCGCACCGGAGCCCAGCGTCCGCCCGCGCCCCGCCCGAGCCCTGCGTCCGCGCCCTGCGCCTTACAATGCGCGCCAAGTTGCGGGCCGGGAACCCCGGGCCGGCGCCCTAGGAGGCGGCGGCGGGAGGATTGCGTCCCGACCCGAGGCTGGGCCTGCTGCGCGCCCCCAGCCCGATCGGCACCGTCACTTGCCTGAGCGCCCTGGCGGCCCGAGCGCGCCCCAAGCCCGGGTGCCACTGCTGCCACCTCCGCGAGGTGAGTTGGGGCCGAGGGTCCCCGCGGCGGGCGGCGGGGGGGGGAGGCGCGGGGCGCGCTTCCGGGGGATCCGGGGAGGATCAGGCGGCGCACGCGGCGGAGTTGGCGGGGCCCCTGCACTCCGAGTTGGCGCTCTCGGTGGGGTGGCCTGCTGGGGAGCGAGGCGCCCCGCCGACACTGCGGCCCGCGTGCTCCGGGGCGCCGGGGAACTTAGGGGAACTCCAGCTCCTCAGCGAGGGGGCGGGAAGGAGGGAAGTGGCGTTGGGGTGGGCAGGGGGCGCGCTGGAAATGCACAGAGCGGCCACCCACCGTGTGTGCCGGCTCTGGGGACTTGGCTGCCAGGCGTCCGTGGTCCCCGGTGCAGCCCCAGACCTGGGGAGGCGACACTGCGCCTTATTTTCCTTCGGGCAGCGCAGGTTTGAAAGCCCTTGGAGATGACACCCCCAGCTCCCTGTCCTGGCTGTTGTGGAGGGGCGCGTGGGGTCTCCCACCAGCCGAGGGGGAGAGCCAGCCTTGCCCGTTGTGGACTTGGGGCCACGGGGCGCTGGGCGGGGTCCCTAGGGAGAGGCGTCCCTGTCCCCCTCCCCCGCGGGCCGGTGTTCCTGGTGTCTGGGCCTGCCTCCCGCGGCTGGTGACGCCTCATTGGGCCGCCTCCTGGTCCCTCCCCCGGGCTGTGCGGATACTTGGGATGCCACTACTTTGCGAAGTTGGAATTCAGAGCTGATCCCACTTGGGCAGGCCTGGGAAGCCCCGGGCCCAAGTGTTGAGGGCAGCTTCCTCCGAGGCCTGCGGGGTGTGGGGGCACCCGTGGGGCGCGCCCTCCCCGCCCCGGACACTTGCAGGACTAGCAAGCCGAGGGCGGGAGGGCACGGCGGGCGGGAGGGAGAGACACCCTGTACCTGGGAGCTGCTGTCGCCTGGGCCCAATTAGCGTGCGGCGACCGGCGTTATTTTTACATAGTAGGTTTATTTTTTTGGAAGCGAGTGTCCTCCCGCCGCCTGTTCGCGCGCTCCTGCTCTCCGAGGGTCTGGTGCTGGCAGCGGGGGCGGATCTGTTCTGGCGGCTCAGCCTCCTCCCTTCCTCCCCCTCCTCCTCTCCCCCGTTGGTGAGAACTGGTTTTATTATGATTATTATTATTTTTTTTCCTTTTTGCAGATATGGAGGAAGGATGTGTGAGGGCGGGAAGGGGGGAGGGAAGAGAGGAGGAGGGGAAAAGGCGGAGGACCCTTTGGGCTGGGTGGGGGAGTTCTGGGCGCGTTGGGATGTGTTACCGCTGGCCTTGACTTTGCCCCTTTTCAGCCAGGTCTGGGTCCCTGCGGCAGCTTTGCTATGAGAGGCTCTCGTGGTCAGGCTGCGCCGGGAGTGCAACCCCGGCAGGCTGTGCACCTCGTGGTGGCCTCCTTTGGGCGTGCTGAGGAGGGGCCGAGCAACGGGAAGCAGCCTTGAGGTGGTGGGATGGCACACTGTGCATCTCAGCTCCTTGGGTTCGAATCTGACTTTTGCCACTCTCCTGGGAATGTGACCCTGGACAGAGACTTAACCTCTCTGTGCCCAGTCAGGTTTCCCATCTGCACCACGGGGGTCAGAATGGCACTGAGTTCACAGGTTTGTGGTGAGAGCTGACCGTCTGTCCCAATCAATCCCTGGGTACTTGGAGGTCTTACTGTGACTACTGTGTCGCCATTATTATTACTGGGTTCTAAGATTTCGCTTTTAATCCAACGTGGCCCTGTGAAAAGGGGCCACCTTATCTTTGCCTACGGGTGGGCAGTGGGGACATCTAGGGGAGGGAGGGGGCCTTTTCCCACTCCCCTGTGCTTGTCCTGAGAGGATGAAGAAGGGCAGGTGCCCCCACCCATTGAACAGATGCAAAGACTGAGTCAGGCCCCGCAGAGCGCTGAAGGTGGGGGTGGAGCCTGCGGTGACTGGCGAGTCGGCAGCGGCTGCGAGGGCATCCCGGGCCCTGTCTGGCTTCCCCGAGCTGCCTGCCGGGTCCCTGCTTGGAAATTCACTGCTGCCACCGCCAGCGGGTGCCGGGGGAGTCTGTGGTGCCCGTGCCCAGACGCGGGGGCGGGAGCATAGTGGGCCCCAGCCCTGGCCTCTTCCCACTGAGCTATTTACGCTGCTGGGGATCAATAGTATTGATAAATCCATGTAAATGGTAATGTGGCTGTCAGGCCTTGGTGAGGATTGGAGACCCCGCCTGGGGCTGCACGCCCCCCTCCCCGTCTTGGAGAGGGTTTGGTTACGTGGGAAGGATTTATTTGGCATAATCTGTTCTTTTCCCCCAATTGATAATAGTCATGCCACCTCCTAAAGATTTCCCCGGGCTCTGCAAACACGAATTTACTGCATGGAAGCCCTGGGCTGGGGAGGGCTCGATTGTTCTGCGGGCCTGGCGGGGGAGGGGGCGCTGGCAGCGCAGACACCCACCGCGGGAGTTGGAAGGCAGCCCCAGGAGGCCTGGCCCCCAGCGTCTGCCATTCACGCTAGGTGTGGAGGCTGCCTGGCCTGGTTTCCCCCTGGCTGAGAGGGGGCGCGATCTTACTTCTGTGTTCCCAACCCCCACCTGAGCGTGTGGGTGGAGAAGTTGGTGCTTCTCTCTGAGATGGGAGGCGGGGGTGGTTCCTACGCAGAGCCCAGCCTGAGGGTCTCCTGGGGTCCTGCCTGTGGGAAAGGAGAGCTTACTGCAGAGAAGCCCCAGCTCTTCCTCCTGACGCTGTCTGAACTGAAAAGCCCCACAAATGCTGCCTGTGACCGTGGGGGGTTGAGAGCTTTTATTTGCGTGTGTGTTTTTCCCTTCTCTGTTTCCTCTTCATATCTCAGAGGCTAAACAGCAGTCTCCCCAGGTGACACCTCAGAGACTGGGGACCTGCCAGCAGGAGCTGGTAACTCTGGCCCGAAGTTGGGGGGGGCAGGGAGGGACCAAGCTCAGGCTACTGCCTGAGGAGGGCCAGGTTTTTTTAGGCCCAGACCAAGGGTGACAGCTTAGAAGGCCCGTGTCCCTAGGTGGGTGTGCATGGTCCCCAGGGAAGTGATGCTTGGGAAAGGCCAGCTGGGCATGTTTTGAGGGAGCTTGGAGGCAGGGAACCGACTTTACAACCCATCCGGCGAACTCTCAGCCCACACTGGTGGTAAGAACCAACACCTATGTGTATCAGGAACTGTGTGCTACACAAATCCACTTGTCTACTCTTCATAACCCTTCTATGAGTTGGTGCGTTTATGATCTTATTTTATAGACGGTGAACTTGAGGCACAGAGAGGTTAAGTGACTTGCCTGAGGTCACACAGCTTGGGTGTGGAACTAGGAATTAAGACCTGGGATTATTCATGATCACGTTAGTGCAGCAAGAATTGTGGCTGCAGAGCTGCTTTGCAGAGCTGCCATGGAGGACGTGAAGACAGAAATGACGTTTCTTCTTTGAGCAGCCCCTACGGATCTTTGCCCCAGGGGGGCAGGAGACTGAGAAGTTGTTCTCCCCAGGGTCTGGGGAGAAGGACAGGGCCTGGCATTTCTTTGAAGTCTCATTTTATCTTAAACACTCATGCAAATTTGGCATTCGCCTTGGCGACACCGCTGTGTTTATTTTGAAATGAAAACATGGTTTTGAATTATTTAGCACGGTGCTCCAGAAAGGTGCTCCAGAAAGCTGCAGCTCGGTGTTCTGTGGCCTGGAGTGCCCACAGGCCAGCACATTGCCCCGGGGTACGGTGCAGCCGGAGGGCTTGTGCTCAGCGAGGCCCTGGGGCAGATGGCAGCTTCGCTCCCATTTTACAGATGACGGCACAGGCCCAGGCTCCTGTGCCCAGGCTCGCCCAAGGTTGCACAGCGGGAGGACCTGTGCTTCCGGTGAATGACCTTTGCCGCGTCGTGTGTCGTTATAACCGTGTCTGTTTTAGAGCAGAGTGAGGCTTCTGAGCCTGGGCAATTCCACACTGCTCCGCCCATTTGGCTCCAGACAGCCTCGAGGAAGGAGCTTTTGGTTTATAAATCTAGAAAGAATTGTCCTAAACAAATATTAGAGGATAATCTGGGAGTGTTTCATCCTTCATCCCCAAGAGAGGTGCCAGGTTAGCACTGCAGGCTCCAGTGGGCCCAGGTGAGTGCCCCCGGCTCTCAGGGGTTAGGTGCCCTCATCTGCAAAATGGGGACATTGCCGCCCACCTGTGCCACAGTGGAGCGCATCAGGGGTGAAGGGCATGGAGACTGGGTTTGCCGCTCAGCTCTGTAGCTTCAAGCTGGGAACAAGTTATTCACCTTTTGGGGCCTCAGTTTGCGCATCTGTAAAATGGGGATGCTGCTGCTGCTTCTGACTCTGTGGTTGTGAGGATTGACTGAGTTCCTGTGTGTCGCAGGAGCTGCTGTTTCCATTTTGGCTCACCCTGTTGGAGGGCAGAAACTTTGCTATAGAATTTGTTGTGTGGACCCGGGTCCCCACCTACAGGCTGCTCGGACGCCACCCGTCCCTCCCTCTTCAGAGCTGCTTGGAAGGGCCCTCTCGTGCACCCGCCTCTTTCCCAGAGCCCCCGGCTTGTGCTTGCTGCCCTCTGGAGAAGGTAGGCTCCTCTCCCGTGGGTCGTGGGTGTTTCACGAATGTGCTCATCCCCCTCCCCGCTGCCCTTGAAGGCTGGGGAGGTTTTCCGTTAGCCTTTGATCACTTAGTGTCTGTCGGCACCGGAAATCCTCGGAGGTCATGGGCAGCCTGGAGAGTGGGCAAGGCTGTGGGGAGGATGGGGGAGGCCTTCTGGGGGAGGGCTCAGTTTCCCTTCTGCTCCTGGTCCCTGAAAAAAGGAGTAGGGTTCGAATCGTGCTTCCATTCTTTAAGAGCTTGAGTGAAGCCTCTGACTTTCTGGCCTTGGTTTCCTGATTCTTAAAAGGGAGTGAGAGAAAATCACGCCCGCCTTAGAGGGTAGCCTGAGACGGCTGTCTGGAACTCCTGCGCTGATGGGAGGGGATGCAACTGCGCTGTCCCATGCTTTAGCCACTAGGTGTCTGTCACTCGGGAGCACTTGAAAAGTGGGTCCCTGCCACTGAGCAGCTGAGCTGGCCGTGTTATTTAATTTTAATTCACTTAAATTTAAATACCTACCTGTGGCTGTGGCTAATGCCTGCTTCACCCTACTGCACAGGGTTGGTGATCAAGTTATATTCTGTGTTTGGGAGCAGGACCTGGGCTCTTGGTATCTGATTCCTTACCTAATGCCCCACCTGCACCCCAACTTCTTTTTTGAGATAGGGTCTTGCTCTGTCACCCAGGCTGGAGTGCCAGTAGTACCATCACAGCTCATTGCAGCCTTGAACTCCTGGGCTCAGATGAACCTCCCGCCTCAGTCTCCTGAGTAGAGTAGCTGAGAGTCAAGAGCCACATGGGATATTGGGCGTTAAAACTGCCCAAAAGTGATGGGGAAGTCTCCTTCCATTCCCACCTCTTGGCTTCTGTTCCCGGGGCTTGAAGTGAGGCCAGTGCCTCAACTGGAGGATGGAATTTTAGTTTTTACTTACTTTAATAAATCTGAGGCTGTGTGCAGTGGCTTATGCCTGTAATCCCAGCACTTTGGGAGGCTGAGGCAGGCGGATCATGAGGTCAGGAGTTCAAGACCAACCGGACCAATATGGTGAAACCCCATCTCTTATGGGTGAAACCCCATAATTTTATAAAAATACAAAAATTAGCCAGGCGTGGTGGTGTGCATCTGTAGTCCCAGCTACTCAGGAGGTTGAGGCAGGAGAATTGCTTGAACCCGGGAGGCGGAGGTTGCAGTGAGCCGAGATTGTGCCGTTGCACTCCAGCCTGGGTGGTAAAGTGAGACTCCGTCTCAATAAATAAATAAATAAATAAGTAAATTTGAGTAGCCGCCTGTGGCTGGCGGCTGCCGACCCTGTGGGACAGCGTGGCCTTAGTGTCTCCTACTACCTGGAGCCATCTCCCCAGACCCTTCCTTGCCTGTCACTTCTGGAGCACAGGAGACAGCCCCAGGTCCTGCGAAGCGTGGGCAGTTCTTACCTCCCAGGGCTGAGCTCACGTGGAAAAACCCTTGTGCAGGTTCATGGGGCCAACCCAGCAGGATCCAGAGGATTCCTCGGTTAGTAGAGACGATCCCCCAGCCACCCTTCTTGGAGTCTGTCTGCAGGAGCCGATACGTACGGAAGACACCTTCCTGCTTTCTCTAAGTGGGATCATACGCATTTTTTTCTGATATGAATTAATACATCATGGACTTCTTTGATTAACATTTTTGGGGATAATGTTGCTTTTTATACTTCTTGGGAAAAATATAGAAAAACAAAAAGTAATGCATTCAAAACTCTGCCAGTTGCTTTGGGCTTTATAAAATCTTAATTTTTAAATTATAGAGAATGCACTGACTTGTTAAAAAGAAAATGAACACATTGCGTAAACATCTCCCTGGGTTCCTGGCCTCCCGGTTTCTGTTCCCCAAGGCAGTCGCAGCTTCGAGCGCCTGAGTTTCCTCGCTCTCGGCATATGTTGGCCTTAAATGGACTGTATGTGTGCGTTCCCTTTAAAAACAAACACCGAAGTGGTGTCACCCCGTATATTCGGATCTGATTTTCGCCATCATCGTCACATCCTACGTGACAATATTGTCCTCCAGCCGACTGGAACCGTGGTTATGGGGCCAGGTCCGGCCAGCCCGCCTTGCGTTTTTACATGGTGCGCAAGCTGAGAATGGCTTCTCCATTTTTTAATGGTTGAAAAAAATCGAAAGAAGAATAATATTTTATGACATGTGAAATCATATGAAATGCAGATTTCGGTGTCCATAAATACAGTTTTGCTGGAACGCGGCCATGCTCACTCATTTACATGTTGTCTGTGGCTGCTTTTGGGTACAACGTTTGCAAAGTTGAGTGGTTGTGACAGAGGCTGGAAGGCCTACAGAGCCGAAAATATGGACTCTCTGGCCCTTCGCAGATGTGTGCCGATCCCTAATGTGCGACCTCACGGTTTCTAACCTCAGTGTAGCCTCTGTGCATGGTTTCCCTGTTAAGGAATCCGCGGCCCAGAGATGGGTGTGAGTTTGAAGGTCATTCCAGGGAGGCCCTAAAACCCGTCCTTCTAGCCTGGGCTACTGTTCTTGCTGAGTTACGCTGTTGCTCATGGTCAGAATTTGCTGCTGTAGAATGCAGTAGGAAAGCGGGGGTGGTTAAGGCAGGAAGCATTTGGCCTGATTTTTGGCACAATATTTTGGCCTCTCAAAATCCTGAGACTGTAATACCTTCTTTAGAGTGGTACATAGTTGCTGTAGCACCTGCTCAGTGGCACTGCATCGTTTTCACAATTTCCCAAAGCCTTAACCCATCTTGTTTCCCTCTTAGCTTTGGCTACTAGGAAGCTCAGAACCAAATTTGCAGCCTGCCTTCTGCAATCACTGGTTTATGTTGTGGCTTTAGCTACTTCATCCTGATTTTGGATTTGTTGGGCTCTGATTTTGTTTTCCCTTTGCCCTGACCTTGCTCCCCGATTTTTATCTTATCTTACACATTCTGGAGAGTTGTCTCAGTTCCTGAGGGCAGATGGAGCAGGCAGGGGCAAAGCGAAGGAAAATGCTTTGCAAGGTGCTTTCATGCTCCATCCTCTGTGCTCCATCCACAGGAGGAAACCAAAGGCTGGCCCCGTGGAGTGTCTTCACCGAGGTCAGACCCTGGGTGAGAACTGGGCACGGTTTTGGGGTCCAACTTGGGAAGATGACAGTGAGTGACTTGGATGGTGAAAGATGTCCTTTTCGAGGGCCTTATGGGGCTCTCGAGAACTGCTTGGCCTGAGGGAAGGCCCTGGAGGTGGGGCGCCCAGCATCTGGTGCCCACAGACCTTGGGATTGTTTTGGAGGCAGTATTACAAGTATGTCCGAGACCAAGGGGCCTGTGGGGCATCTGGTTCCAACCTGGACTTGTGGCTGATGCTTTCAGGTCCCCCGCTTCCTCCTGCTGACCTTTCTTTGCGTTTTGGAAGGAAATGGGGGGAAAGGTGAGTCAAAGGGTGGGCTGTGGGAGGTGGAATTGGCCCGGACCTGGGCGAGCAGCCACCACTGGCCTGCACGTGTCTGTGTGCGCGCATCTGTGTGCACGTGTCTGTGTGCGAGCGTCTGTGTGCACGTGTCCGTGTGCGCACGTCTATGCCTGCAGGCCGGGCGGCTCCGGGGTTCAGTCTCTTCTGGGGTCCGGAGGCCCTCTCCGCCTCTTGTCTTCAGGGTTCATGTGGTTTTCTGTGGCCTGGATTTGTTTTAGGGCTGATGAGTGGACCAGGAGGGACCCACAGGTGTGAGTGACCTGGCCTTGGACACTGGCAGAGGCGCCAGGCAGAGTTCCTCAGTTTGCCCAGCAGTGAAATGGGGTGATGAGTGACATGTGACGTCACGGGCTGTGAAGCAATGGCTTTCAGGGCCCTGCTAAGGTGTGGTTGTCCCTGCAGACCATGTCGAAGCCCCTCTCCCTCCTGTCTGTGACTCATGGGCCCAGGACAGTGACCCCAGGGCCAGGCAGGCAGACCCAGCAGTCTCCTTGCCATGGCTCAGGGGTGTCCAAAAGGGACCTTGGATCCCACCTGTGTAAAAAAAGAAAGTGGACCCGGGACCCCACCTCCCCCAGGGCCCTGTTCTGGGCTTCCTCCTGGGGTGAGGGACAGGATCTCAGCCCCCTCTTGACCCACCTGGGACTGCAGCCGCCTCCTGGCTGCTCCCTGGCCGTCATCCTGTGCCCACAGTCCCCTCTCTGCAGGCAGCCCGGTGGAGCACAGCAGCGAGAGTGACGTGACCCCATCAGCCTGGGGGCCTCCTACCACTTCTTGAACAAAAGTCGGCATCCTTCTCACCTCCACAGAGGCCTGTACGCCCCCCGTCTACCCGTCCATGGCCTCCCCTTGGCCCGCTCCCCACAATTCTACAGTGGGGCTGGGGAGACATGGGGCCAGATCTGGAGGCGGGGTGGGTGGGGGAGTTGATTTCTCTTTGTGACCCAGGGGACTTGTCTGGGGATGCTCTAAGTCGTTAGTCCCAGAGGCCAGACCCATAGGGGAGGGCCTCGGAGGACCTCATTTGTCCTCACAGTGAACTCTGTGGTACTTGCTGAGACCCTCAGGGAGCATGGGCACCAGTGTGGCCGTGGTGTCCCCATGACCATGGCAACCTGCCTGGCGCCAGCCCTGCTCTGGAGGCTAAAGAGGAGAGCCTGCAGGGTGGGGTGGGGGCCGGATGCAGTCCAGGGCCCTGGGTGGGCTTCTCCCTAGGCTGGGCCAGGCCTGTCAGCGTGGGGCCAGCAGGGAATGTCACCCTCCAGAGCCTGGCAGGAGTCAGGGGCCACTTCCAGGGTCCTGGGACTTGGCCAGGTCCACCGGGTCAGGATTTGGGAGGAATTCTGAGTGGCGGTGGTGCCTGGGTGGTGCCCCCAGCTGGGTAAACCAGGGGATGAAGGCAAGCGGGCGATGCTGGGAGACACCCGCCTTTGCCTGCCACCCCGCCCACCCACGCCACCTGCCACCCTCCTGGGTGTTTTTAAGCACTTTTGCATCCTCTGCCACTCTGGTACCCTGGCCTAGGCTGCTGTACGGCACTGCCACCTTCCCGCCCATTCACGTCCCACCCAGAACCTCAGGATGTGACCTTATTTGGAAACGAGGTGTTTGTGGGTGCGTTTAACTCAGATGAGCTCAGCTGGAGCAGGGTGGGCCCCAAATCCAGTGGCCCCTGTCCTTAAAAGAGGACAGAAAGGCACAGAGGAGAAGGCCATGCGACGGCGGAGGCAGGGCAGTGCGAGGCTGCTGGGAGGAAGGCCGGGGACAGTCCCTGCAGAGCCTCCAGCTGGAGCCGCCCCTGCCACACCTTGATTTTGAACTCTGGCCTCCCGAGCTGTGAGAAAGTACATGTGGGTGGCTTCGCGTCCCGGTGTGTGGGGCTTTGTTGACAGCAGTTCTAGGAAGCGAACGCAGCTCCTGTCACGGCCAGCTCCTCGCTGGTCACCCCGAGACCCCGCTCGGCAGCCAGTGGAGGCCTGTGAGACCCAGGGCAGGACAGTCCCACTGCTGCTCCCAAAGCGATTCCCTCCTTGGGCCGTGAGGCTCTGCCCTCTGCAGAGGCCCGTCCTCTGCGACCTGCCCCCCCCCCCCCTCCGCCCGCTCTGTTTTGGCCACACCAGCCCTGAGGCTTTGACATTTATCCTGAAATGCACCAGCAGCTCCCGCCGCGGGGCCTTCGCTCTGGCCCTGCTGGGGCACTCTTCCCAGAATCCACAGGCCTCCTCTCGTTCCTTTACCCTCTTTCTCTGATTTCCTCCGTCCCTCTGTCCGTCCCTCCCTCCCTCCTTTCCTCTCTTCCCTTCCTTCCTTTCTCTTTCTTTCTCTTCCTCCCTCCCTCTCTCCCCTCCCCCCTCCCTCCCTCCTTCCTTTTCTTTCTTGTTTCTAGTCTCACTCTGTCGCCCAGGCTGGAGTGCAGTGGCACGATCTCAGTTCACTGCAACCTCCGCCTCTTGAGTTCAAGCAATTCTCCTGCCTCAGCCTCCTGATTAGCTGGGATGACAGGCGCCCGCCACCATGCCCAGCTAATTTTTTGTATTTTGAGTAGAGACGGGGTTTTCCCATGTTGGCCAGGATGGTCTTGAACTCCTGACCTCAGGTGATCCACCCGCCTTGGCCTCCCAAGGTGCTGGGATTACAGGTGTGAGCCCCCGAGCCTGGCCTGATATTTTCACATTTAAAATTGCACCCTCTACCGCTCCCCTCGGTTGCTTCCCAGGGCGCCTCCTTCTGATGGATGGTGATTTCACATGTTGATAACCTTGCTGCCGTCTGTCATTCCTGCGGGAATAGACCGTTCCACAAGGGTGGGGATGCCTGTCTGTGTCCCAGGTTCTAGAGCAGTACTGGGCACACCATGGGTGCCTCGTAGATGTGTTGAGCATTGTGTTCTGGCTGGGCATGGCCTCACCTGGTGCCTTGGTGCCCGTCAGGGGTCCCAGGTTGCCCATCCATCCCTGTGCCTGACGCCTGTGCCCTCCTCTGCCTGTGGCCCCTCCTGCTCCCAGAGTGCCCCCAGGTCACTGACCCTGTGGCCATTTCCTCTCTCTGCCTCCTCTGGTGGCCGTGACCACCTGTTGCTCGCACCAAGCTTGGCTCCTGAACTTCACAGGTGAACATGAGGCCACAGTGAGGCCCAGAGTGGCCAGGGTGTGGGAGAGCCAAGCTTTGCCTACTTCAGCCTTCACGCCTCTGTTTCTCCATCCGAAAAATGGGCATAAGCAGATTCCTGTCTCTCGAGGTTGTCCTGAGTGTGATGCGAGGTCCTGCAGGAAGGTGCTGAGTGCCTGGCGCTGGGAGCACAGAGAAGCCTCCACGTGGGCTCGGCTGGCGCTGACTGTTCTGTTTGCTGTGTGGGTGTTCCCTTCGCCAAGGTTTGGAGGAAGTTGGGGCATCACAACCAGGTGACTCAGGGACTGGGGAGGGACTTTAAACCCGAGTTCCCATGGATGGGTGGCTCGAGACGAACCCTTCCTGGCCCTTGCTCCTCTCCCCTAGGAACCAAGCTCGGGTGGGGGGGCGGGGGAGGTCCAAACCCACAGCCGTTTTCTGGGCAGGTTCCCGGGGCCGGCAAGGCTTGTCTGCTGTTTGGCAAGACCCCAGTGAACTCTGGGAAGGGTGGGAACCCCTCTGCGTTTCTTTAGCTGAGTTCTTCTGTCGCTTTGTGCTTTGTTTCCGCGTTTGTAGAGTGGGGGTAACTGCAGTGCCCACCATGTGGGGAGTGGACGCCTGGGGGTGCTGCTCTGACGATGACACTCATGCACACATGCTGTGGATGTTGTCACAGCTGTCTGTGCCCTGGGGCTGGGGTGGGATCCCCCGTGCTGCCACGTGTTCGGGCTCCCTGGGCTTCGTAAGCTGTGCACGCACTGGAGGGTGTGGGAGGGAGAACTGCCTCTGCAGGCATCCTGGTGCAGGAGTGGCCCCTGCCCCAGTGTGGCTGTCTGGTGTCTCAGCAGGGATGGGCAGAGGTGAGGGTGCTTCAGAGAGGGCACCGAGCTGGCAGAGAAGATGCAGGCAAGCCCGCCTGGCACCGCCTGGCACCGCATGGGTGAACGCGTCTTAGCTGCACAATAACCCGGTGTGGCCAGAACTGTTAGTTCCCTGTTTACAGATGGGGACACTGAGGCATGGAGCAGTGACGTCATTGGCTCAGGACTCACGGCTCCTAAGCTGCTGGCTTGGTGGGCAGCTGTCATGGGCAGGGCCCATTCCGTGCTTTTGCTCCTTTTCCCTGGACTGTGGCCCTCTCGAGTGACCGGGGACAGTCCTGGGTCCACCTTGTGCCCAGCCCTGGGCATCGAAGCCCACGTCTCTGCCCCAACCCAGCCCATCCCCCTCTGGGTCACCCTCGAAGGCTTCCGGGCTGCGACCGGCTCTCTGCCCTGCAGGAAGCTGACCCTGCCTGTCTCGGCTTCTCCCTGCTTGGCTATAAATAGCAGCTGCCGCGGCGGGCAGGAAGCTGCATCTCCCGGCACCTGGGCCCTGGGCGCTGCCCCCTTGCCGCAGCGATGCCTCCCGGAACTGTGCGGCCCTCCGTGGGAACGTGGAGGTGGAAGCGTGCTGTGCGCCAGGTGTGTGTTCTCCGGTTTGCTGTGTGACCTTCAGGCTTTCGCCGCCCTCTCTGTGTCACAGCCCCCGGCTGTGGGTCCAGGCTGCCTCCTCGCTCGCCGTGCCATCAGGAGTGCCTTTGGGTGCTTGGAGGTGCTGGGGGCACAGCATGAGGTTTGACATTGAGAAGGGGGGCCTAGCTTTTGCCTTGGAGAGAGGGGAGTGGAGTGGGAGGGGCACCGGAAGAACCTGGGGAGGGAGCTTCCCAGAGGAGACATGCCGTGTCTGGATGCTCAGCTGGACGGTGGGAGGCTGGAGGGCCTTGGCGACGCGGAACCGCCTGGAGGGCCCCTGACCTGGAGGTGGCTCGAGGGGAGGGCACGGGCTCTGGAGACCCAGCCCCCTGCCAGGTTGCTGTGTGATTTTCACACGGCCTCTCTGGGACCTGTGAAATAGGAGTGATGCCACCTCACAGCAGCTCTGGCAGGAAAGAGATGCAGAAGGGCTTTGAAGCAAGGAAGGCATTTCATCATGTGTTTCGTCATGCCCTCGGTCGTCTTTAAGTGCCACGAGGGCTCACATTGCTGATGGCTTTATGTGCTTCTGGGGCAGGGCTCGCCCAGTTCCTTGCTCGCCTGCCCAGGGGCCCTGGCTCCTGAGCAGGGGTCTGTGATGTGAGAGCGTGGTCACCAGGAGCTGTGGGGAGGGTGCTGACCACGCCAAGGACATCCCGAGCAGCTTCGGGTGGCCTCCGGTTCCCCAGCCCCTGCACTCCCCATTTTGAGAGACACCAGCTGCAGAGTGGGGCGCTTGCTTCTCGGGCCCTTGGGCGTCTTCCTCCCACCAGTGCCCTGCAGTGGCTCTGTGTACCCTGCAAAGCCTTCTGCAGCCTGGCGTGCAGGGACGCAAGGAAGCGCAGGGCTCAGCGTTGGGGATTGCTTGTGGATCTCACTAGAGCATGGGCTGGACAATAGGGCCATTTGTGACTGGTCAGAAAAAAACGTTGCTCAAAAGTATTGATAAGTTCTTTGTTGTTCATCTAGAGAGGGAAGTCTCTAGTCATAGGCCACAGGGCTCTGTCCAGTCATGTTTTCATCAGACACTAGACTCTGCACTGCTGGGGATGTGTATTCACGTACCGGTGGTGGCCCTGGGCATGTTCGCCCATGCTGTGTAGCAGTGGGGAGACTGAGGCACGTGGACCCTGGAGAATCGCCTGTTGGGGTTCAGGATCTGTGGGTGGGGCCGTGGGAGTTCCCTGGAGGCCCAAAGAATTTTGTTTTCAAAGTCTGTGTTAAGCTGAGTAATGGTCCCTGCAAGATGTCCTAATTCCCAGAAGCTGTGAATATATTATTTTACGCCGCAAAGGGGATTTAAGGTGGCGGATGGAATTAAGGCTTCTAACCAGCTGACCTTGAGATGGGAGATTATCCTAGATTATCTGTGTGGGCTTGATGTAATCACAACAGTCTTTATAAGAAGGAGGCAGGAGGTCAGAGTCAGAGAGATTGGAAGATGCTACGCTGCTGGCTGTGAGGATGGGGAAGGGGCCGTGAGCCAAGGAGTGCAGGCGGCCGCTAGAAGCCATGCAGGGTGATGGACATGTTTTCCCCTAGAGCCTCCAGACTGGACGCAGCCCTGCTGACACCTTGATTTTAGCCCTGTTAAATCCGTTTCAGACTTCAGATCTCTAAAACTATATTAACTTATGCTGGCTGGGCACGGTGGCTCATGCCTGTAATCCCAGCACTTTGGCAGGCTGAGGTGGGAGGATCACTTGAAGACAGGAGTTCAAGACCAGCCTGGGCAACATAGTGCGACCCGCCCCCTCCCCCGCCACCATCTCTACAAAAAATATAAAAAATTAACTGGGCATGGTACCTGTGGTTCCAGCTAATCAGGGGGCTGAGATGGGAGGAGAATTGAGCTCTGGAGTTGGAGGCTGCAGTGAGCTGTAATCGCGACACTGCACTCGAGCCCGGTGACTGAGTGACACCCTGTCTCAAAAAAACAAACCAAAAAACCCAGACCCCCCAAAATCTTTTTTAAGTCATCGAGTTTGTGGCGAATTGTTACAGGGGTAGAGGACACTTGGTGCCCCTACAGAGCCTGTGATTTCCCTGTCACCTGGCAGCCGGGAACAGGGCTGTGGGTGATGTGGTCATGGAGACAGTGGCTGCGTTCCTGCAGTTGGTGACCTTGGAATGAAGTGAACCCTCAGTTTCTTGGCCTTGACCTGGGGGCTGTGGCTGAAGGGCACAGAGTGAAGAGAGGAACCTGCAAACTGTAAAGGGCTGTGCTGGTGAGAAACACAGAGGCGGAGATGACCATCGGGAGCTCTGGCATGGGGAAGGGGTGATATGAGGTGGGGAGATTTGTGCTTTCTTTTTTTCTTTTCTCTTTGTGTGTGTGTGTGTGTGTGTGTGTGTGGGTGTGTTTGTGTGTGTGGGTGTTTGTGTGTGTTTGTGTGTTTGTGTGTGTGTGTGTGTATGTGTGTGCGTGTGTTTGTGTGCATGTGCATGTGTGTGTGTGTGTGTGTGTGTGTGACAGGGTCTTGCTCTGTTGCCCAGGCTGGCGTGCAGTGGTGCCATTGCAGCTCATGGCAGCCTTGACCTCCCAGGCTCAAGCAATCTTCCCATCTCAGCCTCCTGAGTAGCTGGGACTACAGGCACATGTCACCACGCCCGGCTAATGGTTTTGATTTTTAGTAGAGACGAGGTGTCGCTCTGCTGCCCAGGCTGGCCTTGCCCTCCAGAGCCCAGGCGATCCTCCTGCCTTGGCCTCCCAGAGTGCTGTGGTTACAGGTCTGAGCCACTGCGTCCAGCCCGTTTTGTTTTTCTTTTTTTAAAAATCCTTTAAATCCAGTTGGGGTAGCTGGTCCCAATGGTTGACCAGAAAAACAATGTGTCCCCAGCATGTCCCGTGACAAGCCACAGTCGATTTCTCCCAGGTGGGTCTCCCAGGTGGGCTCTGGGAGCTCCCACCTTCCCAAGGGGCGGGTGTTCCAGGTTCTCAGAGCAGCAGGGCCCGGGCACATGCTGCTGCCTCCAGCTTATTAAAAAGAGGAAGAAAACGGCCGCACCTCCTGCCCCCAGGCCTCTGGGCCTGCATCCAGAAACCTGAAGCCTGCAATTAAGTGAAACTGTATCTTTAGTGGGGAGAGGCTCTCCTGGGCTGTTGGAAGAGACTGCACGTCCCAGGCCCCGAGGAGGGCCGCCAGCTTGTCACGGACTGTGTGGGGTCTGGGGGGTACAGAGGAGGCCAGGGGAGAGGGGAGAGAGGGGAGAGGGAGGCCCGGCTGGCCGAGCCTCAGCCCAGAATGCCAAGCCCGGGGCTGTAAGCTAAGGTGGTGTTTTGTTAGAAGAAAATTACAAGTGACTTTCATGTGACGGGAGCCCCTTTCCTGGAGGTCAGGGCCTCTCGCTATAGCCTGGGCTTTTCCACCAGCCTCTCTGTATCGCTGCACGCCCTGGGGCCCCGCCTTGTCTGTGGACACATGGGTCTGTGTGCGTGGATCTGCTCTGCGTTTGCTATTGGGGAAGCCGTATAACTGCCAGTTTTGTAGGTCAAAAGTGGTCTCGTATTGACAGCTCTGTGTATAATTCAGCACAGCCGTTCTCTCCGCTAGACAAGCGGCAGACCTGAGTGTTCCAGACACTGTGTGTTCTCAGGCACATTATTGCCAACTCTGCCTCAGTTTCCCAGTATGTAAAATGAGGCCCTCTGTAGTCCTCACCTTCTAGGATTGTTTTGAGAATGAGAAGGGTAGTAGACACAGCGTCCTGAGCCGTGGCGTTAGCTGTGATCATTTTATCTTGGCGATTACAGGTTTTCACCAGGTGCTGGTGCAGTTTGATCCAGTTGGCTAATTTTAACTTCTTGTAGTATTTTGTCATGGGGATGTGACATGGGCTTGGCATGTTCCCTGGAGAAGGCCACTTGGGGTGATCAGGTGCTTGCTGTGGGAAGGGGCTGCCGTGGACTTGCTGGCGCGCCTCTGGGCGCCCGGGTGCTGTGGCGAGTGGATTTGCCAGGTCCGGGCTTCTTCAGGTGAGGCCGGGGTGCTCCATGGGGCTGCGCTGGGTCGGCCGGTCTCCAGTGAGGTGTGGGCCACCCTGCCAGGTCCTAGCGGGAGCCACCCAGGGTCAGGCTGGGCCTGTGGTTTGGCCACTGCTGTACATAAAAGACTGTTTTTGGTTTTTAGAAGCAGAACAAATGTGTTCTCTATAAGCTGGAAAATTAAGGGACAAAAAGCTTGCACATAAAAAATACAACCGCGTTCCCACCCCCCAGAGAGAGACTGCCAGCCTCCTGGCCCGTGTAGATTCTGATGAAAAGGAACAGAGCTGTCTCCACCCCACTCACCATCCTCCCCCCACCAGTGGCTGTTGGGGGAAGGGGCTATGAAATGTACAGATTCTGGAGCCCCAGCTCTAGACCCAGTAGGTTAGACTCTTCAAGGACGGGCAGGTATTTGGCAGCTGGGTGGGGCTGTGAGTCAGTGGGATCTGGGTTTGGTCCTGCCTCTGCCTTCCATTAGGTGGGGCAGAAAGCCTTGCTTCTCTGAGCCCTGTGACGTCGTTTTCTTAAATGGGTCCAGCAGGAGGACCTGCACACAGTAGGTGCCCAACTGATGCTCTCAGGCCTTCGGTAGGAACAGCAGGGTTCTCAGCCGGAGCACTGCTGGAGTTTTGGGGGGCTGGGTCATTCTCTTGTGGGGCTGCTGTGGGCATTGCAGGCTGCCTAGCCACACCCCTGCTCCCTTCCCCCAGACCCCAGCAGTGCCCCAGCCCCCTTTGACACAGCCAGAAATGCCTCCAGACCTTACCTAGTGTCCTCTGGGGGTCACAGTCACTCCCACCAGCCCCCTGCGATACAGGATCTTAGAGAGAGACCCCGGCAGGGGAGGGAGGTCTTGGGAAGGAGTATTCCTCGGAGCCTGCATCCAGCGTGTGGATTTGGCTCATTCACCTACTTCCCTTAAGTACCTACTGTGCGCTTCCCCAGGGAGGCAGGACACTGCCCACCCCCCACCCCCCGCTGTGCCGGTGGGATACAGCGGGGACCCAAGGCCCTGCTCTTGCCACCGTTTCTCCCTTTGTGAAATGGGCTAAGGTGTCTTGAGGGGTTGCTGGTGATCCAGTGAGGTGCTCTGTCATCTTCAGGTGGGCTGTTTTCTTTATGGGCCTCAGTTTCCCCATCTGGAGAAGGACATTTACCTTCTGGGTGTCAGCGGGGAGTCAGGAGTTGCGTCGGCTGTGATGGTGAGCCCATGATGTGTGCCCGCTTCTGTCCTGGGGCTCCCTCAGCCGCTGCACTGCGGCGCTGGGGCAGGAAGCCCTCGGCACCTTCTCTGTGCCCAGCCTCTCGGGTGGGGGGTCTCTACTCGGGGGCTCAGCTGCCTTCCTCCCCAGGCCCCCGAGAAGCCAGCTCAGCAGAGCTCCCTAAGGGGATTAAGTGGGTTCATTTTATCTTGAACGTGAACCTGAGCAGGCAGCTTATCTCCTCCAAAGCCAGGCGGGCAGTGGGCCACCTGGCCAGACGGGGGTGTGGGGTTATATCCTCCAGCCGTGGCCCTGCCCCTCCCACCGCCAGCCCCTCAGCTGCCTGCCTGCCTCAGGGCCAGCACATGCTGGGTGAATTCATCTAATCCGTGACCCAGCAACCATCATCATTGCCAGGCAAGCATCATTGCCAGGCTCAGAGAGGTTAGCTCCCTGGCTCAGCGCCACACAGCATCCCAACCACCCCTGACCATACCCCATTGACTTGGAAAATTCTCTCTACTCCTGGGCACTGAAATTCCTCCTTCATACAGACTTGACTCGATGCAGAATTAACAACAGCAACAATCAGTGCAGTGCCCCAACCGCCGGGTAAGGGGAAATGGGGAAATGAGAGGGAGGAGTGGCTGGCTCCCACTCAGAACGAGTAAGCATGGATTCGAGAGAAACCCGATCAGAGCCCTGCAGTCCTGGAGGGAGGTGAGAGTGACGTTTAAAACACCGCTAGTATTTGGACTGGTTCTGGCAGGTTTTTTTAAATGGCCAGGTCATTTGAAAATTGTGTAGGGAGGGTGACTTTTATGGAGTGGGACTGTTCCAAAGGCCACGTGCCAGTCTTGGGGCAGCCAAAAACATCCCTGGGGTGGGGACCCGGCCATGGAGCCCCCCCCGCCCCAGCAGCACAGAAAAAATAACAGGATCCGTAAAGATAATATGCTGTTATTGCAAGGTGGAAGAATAATAATAATAAACAGCGAAAACATGCTGGGGGAACAGCACTGCCATCCTGCCATCAGCCGGGCATGGTGGCAGGCACCTGTAGTCCCAGCTACTCGGGAGGCTGAGGCAGGAGAATCGCTTGAACCCAGGAGGCAGAGGTTGCAGTGAGCCGAGATTGTGCCATTGTACTGCAGCCTGGGCGACAGAGCAAGACTCTGGCCCCCCCACCAAAAATTAACAGACCCTCTGTTTTCATATTAATAATAATGACAGAAAGAAAGAACGGTAGACCCCAGGCACCGTGATGGACCCCACCCTGTCACTGTCTGGCTTGGGTGACTGCAGTAGCCTCTTCCTGGTCCCCAGTCCACTCTGGTCCCACCTGTCTGGTCTCCAAGTTGCAGCCAGAGGGATCCCGTCAGAAGGACTGTGAGACCCTCAAGCTTCTGGCCCCACACGCTCCGTCCTCTTCCCACTGCTCTGAGAATAAATCCAGAGGCTGCCTGGGAGCTCCTCGGCCTTCACCAGCTGCATCTGCGTCTAAGCCTTTGAATTTGTTATTCCCCGACCTGGAATGCTGTTCCCTGCGTATCGACACAGCTGGCTCCTTGCTGCCAGTCGGGTCTCAGCTCAGTGCACCTTCAGGAGGCCCGGTGTGATGTGGAGGGGAGTGAGGGCGGAGGAGCGGTCCCGCAGGTCCCTCTCTCCCACCAGCTGGCTCCTTCACCAGATTCCACACCGTCATGGTTATTATGGTTATTTTATAATCTTACATATTTTAGAATTCTATCTCATTTTGTGTGTGTATTTATATATATTGTTATATATATAAATATGTATTCTTTATAACACACTTTTCTCATGTAAAAATATATGATTCGGCCTGAGCAGCATGGAGAAACTCCATCTCTACTAAAAATACCAAAGTAGCCAGGTGTGGTGGTGGGTGCCTGTGGTCTCAGCTACTCGGGAGGCTGAGGCAGGAGAATCGCTTGAACCCAGGAGGTAGAGGTTGCAGTGACCTGATATGGTGCCACTGCACTCCAGCCTGGGCGGTGGAGCGAGACTCCGTCTCAAAAACAATAAAGTTACATTAAAATAAAATAAAAAGACAGTGTTAACAATATGTCCGCATCACTGCTCTTGTGCTTTGGGGCCACTGAACAGAAGCACTGCTGCACCGTCACAGCTGATCCCATCCCTGGGACGGACACTCACAGGCAGGACTGTCCGCACTGTGAAGCCTCCTGAGCAACTGGAGGGGTCACGTCCTGGGCTGGACAGGGTGGGACAGTGCAAGATCTCATCATGCTACTTAGAACAGCGCACAGTTTAAAACTTAGGAATTGGCTAGGCGAGGTGGTTCATGCCTGTAGTATCAGCATTTTGGGAGGCCGAGGCAGGTAGATCACTTGAAGCAAGGAGTTTGAGACCAGCCTGGCCAACATGGTGAAACCCCATCCCTACTAAAAATAAAAGAATTAGCTGGGCGTGGTGGCAGACACCTGTAATCCCGGCTACTCAGGAGGCTGAGGCAGGAGAATTTCTTGAACTTGGGAGGCGGAGGTGGAGGTTGCAGTGAGTCGAGATTGCACCGCTGCACTCCAGCCTATGCAACAGAGCGAGGAAAAAAAAAAACAACCCACACTTATGAATTGTTTATTTGTGGAGGCCAAGGTGGGTGGATCGCTTGAAGCCAGGTGTTCAAGACCAGCCTGGCCAACATGGTGAAACACGGTCTCTATCAAATACACAAAAATTAGCTGGGTGTGGTGGCAGATGCCTGTAATCCCAGCTACTCAGGAGGCTGAGGCAGGAGAATCTCTTGAACCTGGAGGCAGAGGTGGAGGCTGCAGTGAGCCGAGATCGTACCACTGTACTCCAGCCTGTGCAACAGAGCGAGGAAAAATAACCCAAAAGCTTATGAATTGTTTATTTGTGGAAGTTTCTATTTAAGGTTTTCAGACCGCCATACTGAAACTGTGGAAAGCTGCCGTGGCTGAGTGGGGACTGTGTACGTATTTATTAAGCTCTGACTGTATGCTGGGCACTCTTCAGGCATTTGCTCACCCAGCCTCTGAGTCAGCCCCGTGAGCTGAGTTTCTGTTTTACGGGTGAGGAAGCAGGTCAGAAGGGGTAAGTGACGAGCCCAGGGTCGCAGGGCTGGAAAGCAGAGCCACTGGGATTTGAACCCGGGTCTTGGACCCTGTCCTGAGATCACGAGAGCTGTGCTCTGTGCCTTGCCGCAGGCTGAGCCCTGCCAGGGAGCAGAAACCACCTGTGCCTGGGATGAGTCCCTCCTGCCTGCCTGTGCTCCACCTACGCACACCCCTAACTGCTACCCCAGGTAGTGTGTGGCTTTGCATGTGTCTGGGGTGACATGGAGACTCTGGGGTGGGGCCAGTTCACCGCTCTGCCTGCGTGCATGGCACTTTGCTCATCTACTGGGCCCAGAGAGGGTCCCGAAGCCGAAAGGCCGTTTCATGCCACTCGTCCCCCACCCCTGCCCTGGCCACAGAAGCAGGAACTTCCCAGCACAGGGCCGGGCAGGCAATCAGCGTGGCTCGCTCCCGTGGCTCACTCTGGGGAGTGTGTGGGGCCGCTGAGCTGTTTCAGTTTCTGCTGCATTTCTTGCTCTGACTCAGGGCCCTGACCCCAGCTGGGCCCCTGCTGAGCTGAGCTGAGCTGAGCTCAGCAGGACATGAGAAAGAGCCCGGGCCAAGCTGCCCTTGCCTAGCATCCTTGGGCCTTGGTTTCCCTATCTACATGGTGGGGGCTGCAAGGGGCCCCATGTGGGTGGGTTGGTGTGGAGGGATTGGTTGTGGACACCAGGGCCAAAAGCTGATGGGGACTCGGGGTAAGCCTGCGCCTCAGACCCCTCCAGACCAGAGGCTTCTGCAGAGCCCAGTCCAGGAGGATCTGGGTGGGGGCTGCCTTATCTCTGGGTGCTTCTGCTGTCCCTGGCCTCTGGCCCCAACCTGGTGGCCCCCAAAGTCCATGTTTCCTGAACCTGCTGTGGAGGGGGAGACCGGGAAGGGGGGCTCATTCATCCACCTCTCATCATGAGCCTCTGCTCCCTCCCCCTGGGCCCTGCTTCTGGGTGTCCCAGGTGCTGGGGACATTGACTGGCATCTCAGTAGGGTTGTGGGCTGGCCTGGATCCCTGGGAAGGTGGCCTGGTGAACCCCGATGGTGAGCTTCAACTGAGTACTGCTGGGTGCCAGGCTGTAAATTTCTCTTCAGAGTAGCCCCTGGCATCCTTCCTGTTTTACGGATGGGCACACTGAGGTTCCTAGAAGCAAGGTACCTTCCGCAGGCTTTGAAAAAACGCCAGCGCTGGGTTGGAGCAGGAGCTGCCTGGTTTTAGCCACCCTAGCGTAACTGTTTCCATTTCACCGCCGAGGAAACAGCCTCAGAGAAGTTAAGCAACACACAGGCTGTGGTCCCTGCCAGGGCGCGATGCTGTGGGGCTTGGATCCGAGTGTCAGGCCCGTTCGAGGGCTCCCCCCAGGACTCTGTGTGTCAGCCCAACTCCGGGGCTGTGTTTCCTAACCCCGGGGACTGTGTGTGACAGCCTCAATGTCCACTCCTGTGCCGTGGGTGCCAGCTGAAGGATGGAAGCAGGTCCCTCCTGGGAGCGGGTCACAGGTGCTGGGTCAGGGGCTGATGTGGAGGATGTCCCTGGGGGTTGAGTGGGGGCAGAGCCTGCTTGTGAGGTGGAAGGCAGGTGACTAAATCTGTGCGGCCACCGGCCACCGTTCCCACCTGGAATGTCCCCAGGTCCTCGTGACAAATCTCTTTCACCATCTCTTGACCCAGCAATTAATTGCACCTGGCGGATGGTGCCCCCCCGCCCTCCAGGGAGCCTCTATGGCCAGACCCTGCTCCTGGGCGGGGAGGAGGCTGAGGAGGGTCTCCGGTGGTTTATCTATCCGGGTGCAGATTGGGGGTGGGGCAGGTCAGGCAGCCTCTCTGGGAGAAGCCAGCAGCTGACATCTGAGGGCACTGGCCGTTCCTATCTGTGGGCTACACCTGAGTTAATCTACAACACTGCCAGGCAGGTGCTGATGCGCCTCTTTTACCGACAGGGCCACTGTGGGGCGCAGAGAGCTTTCCCTAAACTTCCGTCGCATTCGGAAGTCCCCGGGGCACCCTTCCCACAGAGCCCCGTGTCACCTCCCGCCTCGCTGGGGCTCCCCGGGCAGGGGGTGCCGGCCGACACTGGGTGTGGACCCCAGCCCCGGGAGCTCTCTGGGAGGGCTTTCTTGCCTCACTGCGTCCGCCTGCATGGGGGAGGATGCGGGGCGGCTGTAGGAATTAAATGAGCTACTCAGCGTGAGGGGCTTAGCCTTGTGCGGGGCAGTGAAACCCTGAGCGTCAGGCCCCTGGGGGCTGGACAGACAGGTGGATGGACAGATGGCCTCTCCGTGCGGCCTCTGGGTCTGGGCTGCGCTCCCTGCCCTGTCATGGCCGGTCCTTGGCTGTGAGCCAGGCTCCCACCACCCCGCCACCCTGACTTGCCAGAGCCCGCACCCTGCTTCCCTCCAGAAGGCGGTCGATACCCCGGCTCCTTCCTGGCCTCTAATTGCTCCTGCCGGCTGGCTGCTGTCTCGGATGGCAGCCCCACACCCCGCAGTGAGATGAACGGCGAGGTTTCTGGGAAGCCCGGTGCCTGCTAAATCCAGGGCACCGTGGGGTTGGAGAATGGGGCGGCCGAGGGCAGAGGGTCTGACACCCAGGGTCCCGTCTCCCCGGTCCTTGCTGGCTGTGTGACCTGGGGCAGGTGACCCCGTGTGGGTCTCAGTTTCCCCACCCCTGAAATGGGTTCAGGATGGAGACGCCTCGCCGGGCAGTGGGATTGCATGTGGCCTGGCAGGAGGTGAGGGCCGTTCTTGTTACCGTGATGGTGGCTGTCATGGTTTTGACGGCGGTTCCTCCCCAGTCGCTGTGCCTGGTGTCAGCACAGCCTCCCGCGTTGGGAGCAGACAGGTGGCCTTGGGGCCTGGGGCATGTTCCTGGGCAGGGGGGGCACAGGGTTGCTCCTCAGTACCCCTCTGGACGGGGCTGTGGCCCAGCCCCCGCCTCCCTCCTGGTCCCACTGCAGGCCCTGTCCACTCACATCCCTGCCGCCGGCCCCGTAGCCTTGGTCTGGCGGCCCTTGCCCTGGCTGGTGGAGGAGGAACAGAGGGAGAGAGCCTCCGACCCCATCTTCACCCACCACCCACCCTCGGCTGTTGTAGTCCAGCGGGGCCTGAGACCTTGGTGGACTCCAGGTGGCTGCCTCTGCAGGAGAGCTGGCTCAGGGCAGGCTGCCTCAGCTGTCACTGCAGAAGGAAAACAAAATATCCTACCCTTCGGCTTCTCAATGGAAAGGCTGTGGAGCCTGCCTCCCTCCTGCTCTGCTGCTTGGGCTGCTGGCTACCCCAGGGATGGGGACCAGGCGACACTACTGCAGGGGACAGGAAGGCTCCTTGTTCACCCGTGTGGGAGGATGTACCCATGGACCTGTGCTGACCCTGGAAGGGCAGTGAGCCACCTCCACCTCTCAGGGCACCTGGCTTGTGCTGTGCCTGAAGTCCCCAAACTCCAGCCTGCAGGGAAGCCTTCTGGGGGTCAGGTGTACCCCTTGGGACCAGGACCTGATCTGTGGGTCAGTGGGGTCCAGTTTAGAGCTTCTGCAGAGCATGCCCAAAGCTGGCTCATGCTGGCCTGGAAGGCTCCCAGGGCCTGGGGTGGGCACTGAGGGTCTTGGCCCCGGTGCCCAGTGCAGAGGTGGCCTGGAATGGAGCCCGGGCTGCTGTCGCTACCTTGCCTATCTCTGTGGGCATCATGGGTGCCCTGTCAACATCCGTTCTTCTCTCTTCTGGAAGATGTGCTTCCTGTGGCCTGCCAAGGGTGTGGCTGCTGTGGCCGGTGTGGCCGCTGGCCAGGGGAGGCTGGGCTGAGAGGGAGGATTTATCTTGAGACTCCAGTTTGAGTAGTTATAGGTCCTGGAGGGGGCCGAGGCAATGGCCCGCCCTGCTCCTGTGGCTGCCAGGTCTGATGGGAAAGGCTCCAGCTGGGTCTGGAGAGGGCAAAAGGTCAAGGCCTCCATGGAGCCCTCCCCTCCTGTAGCCAGGAACCCATAGCCCCCATCCTCTTCCAGCTCTCCCCTCCCCACTCCCCACCTCCGCCAACTCTCCACCCCCATCCCCCTCCAGCTCTCCAACCCCATCCCCCTCCACTCCTCACCCCACTCCAGCTCTCCACTCCCATGCCCTTCCAGCCCTCCACTCTCATCCCCTTCCAGCTCTCCACTCCCCATCCCCCTCTAGTTCTTCACTCCCATCCCCCTCCAGCTCTCCAGTCCCATCCCCCTCCAGCTCTCCACTCCCATCCCCCTCCAGCTCTCCACTCCCATCCCCCTCCAGCTCTCCACTCCCCATCCCCCTCCAGCTCTCCACTCC
>CAUYLG010060681.1:0-68686 GCA_963573385.1 Cacajao melanocephalus
AATACCCATTTTTAGACTGCATTCTAGCCTGGGCAATAAAACAAGAATCCCGTTCTCTCTCCCTCTTTCTCTTCCTCTTTCTTTCTCTCTTACATTCTTTTTTTTCTTTCTTTCACTCTCACTTTCTTTCTTTCAAAAAAATAAATAAATTAAAAAAAGAAAAAAAGAAAAAAAGGAAAAGAACAAGGTTATTTTTCTTCTTTCTACTCTTTCACATGCTGGGGTAAAAAAATAATAGAAGCACTCAGCTGTTGAAAAGAAAAATAATGTGAGATTTCTAGAAGCAGAATAGGCTCAAAGAAAACAATTACAAAATTTCTGTTTGTCATTCATTAAGGAGATCAAGTGGGATATAAAGAGCAGAGTTGGAGTCAAAAAACCTGGGCTCTAAGGAGGCTCAGTCTCTTATTAGCTAGATGCTCATTAGTCAAATCATTTAACCTTTCCATTTCCTCAGATGAATCAAGGAAGCCAGGATAAATGGCCTTTAACATCTTTTTTTTTTTGCTAAAACACTCTAGGATCCCACAATCTAGCTTGTGGAAAGCTAGTCAACAGAGGAGTATACCCAGGCTATATTTCTGAAGTGATAACACACAGAGGATTTAAAAGAAATTCCAAATTAGATCTCCGAAACCAAAAGAAAAACTAAACATAATAAACATAATACATAAAGCTAGACATAATAAAAGCTGTGATATGCTTGATCCAGGGCCCTCATATTTCCAAGGCAGTCTACAGATCATAATGAAAGCAATTATGATCTTTAGACTAATTGTCTAAATATTTCCATTTCCATTTAAATAGCAAGTTTCTATGCTTTAAAGGTGGCAGGTGTTTTTCTCCCTCAGATAGTAAGTCTTTGGCGACTATCAGCTATTTTTACAGCATAATTTGAAATGAAGGAAAGACAGCACAAACAACGCTGTTTTTCAAGCTATGAGAATCAGGAATTGAAGAGATCTGATCTAAGAGAAAGTCAGGTGCTAAGAAACTATGTTGGTTAAAAATAGATATACCACAATCCATCAAAAATGTCTATCAATATGGGATATGACAGTTTTGTGGAAATCTTTAACTTAAAAGTTTATGAAAAGCTAAAACTACTAAATTCATTTTATCATGAAAACTGAAATTAAGAATTTCTTTTAAAGCATTCAGAAGATTCTGATGTTAAAAAAAAATGTATCCTCAATGTAGCTGTAGTGTGGCGGAAAAAGCCCTGGAATTCAAGTTGGTCTCATGTTTACATTCCTAGTTTGCCAGTTGCTGGCTGTATCATCAGGTCTAACACAAAATCTCTCTTAGCCTTACAGTTTCACCCATACAGCCTCAGAAATGAATATGATTAAATATGTGAAAGGGCTTTGTAAAAACGTTGCTTGAAAAAATATAAGAACTTCTAAAGAAGTTCAAGACAATTTCTCAGTGTCAAAGATGTGGTAATGTAAGACGTAAAACACATAAAGCAAAACAAAAAGCAAAAGGAAGTCCGAAGGCAAAAGAATCACATAAGGATACAGAGGGTATCTAAAAGGAATGTTTTTCAATAGCCAGCAAAATAAAAATTTGAATATCTGAAAGCAAACAATAAATTATTATTATTACTATTTTGAGATGGAGTCTAGCTCTGTTGCCCAGGCTGGAGTGCAGTGGTGCGATCTCGGCTCACCGCAACCTCTGCCTCCTGGGTTCAAGCAATTTTCTTGCCTCAGTCAAAATATTATTTTTAAATTTACCTACTTGAGACTAACAGTTTTTATAACTTAGGCTAAGCTGAAATGTGGATTTATCTATAAGGTAGTATATTTCATTGTTCCTATCAAGATGGTAAACTCTGTCCACTACTGGCTTCCTCCACAAAAATCAATACTAGAGAAACTAGCTTAGTGAAAGAAACAGTTATAAGAAACTTAAAAAAAAAAGAAAGAAAAACTATATATGTAGAAGTCAGGTCAGAATGCTGCAGGCTAATTTGGGAGGAAACCAGTTGTTGGAAAACTTTTCCATGCTACTCTTGCCTCTCTTCTAAAGACAGGTAAAGCATACACCTTTACCACGGCACAGACATTGGACAGGAGAGGACTAATTGTTAATGTCAGCATTAACAATTAGTAATATGGGGCAGCTTAAGGACTCTTGTGAAGTAAAGGGGAAAACCATAGGTAGTGAAGAGGCAAGGAGTGATCAGCAGAGATTGAGTGGTTCCTGGAGTTCTCTGCCAGATTAACAATGACCAGAGGCGGGCCTTCTGCCCTTCCCAATTCACATTGCCACACATGGTACCTATATCCAGGAAATAAGAATTGATCTAAAAATCAACCAATAGAAACATTTACCTATTAAAGAAATACAACCATATAAACATATAACATGGGCTTCCCCTTTCGGTAGGCAAAACGAAAGGGGGATATAGAAAGTGGAGGAAACAGCAAAACCATGCCAGGCAACATCGTGTTTATAAGTAGGGAAGAAGAGAACGGGTTCCTACACCTCTACCTACATTTCTCCCAGACCAATCATTCCAATTAGGCCCACAAAATGAGAGACAACTAACCAAGATGTTCTTGGAATTGCTGCCACTGTCCTGGAGCTCACGAAAAGAACCTGTGGAACTTTAAGCCAGAGGAGCAGAGGAGGCAATGGCCACTAGGTGGCACCAAACTACAGCTGGGACCAAGAAAGATTCAGCTCAAGGCCCAACTCCCAGGATTTCTGGCTGTCAATCTGCGCAAGTTTGCTAAAGTCATTTCACCGATATCAGTATCACACAGTCTCGCACTTTACATACTGAAAAATCTGGGCTCCCCTTATCGTCTTGTGGAGAGGTTTTATGTATACCTGAAGCAAAATTATTGAAGTATATTCCAATAATTCAAAATAAACGTGATACAGCTAAGGCAGTAAGAAAAGATATCAGCAATGT
Organism: Cacajao melanocephalus; assembly: GCA_963573385.1. Lineage (NCBI taxonomy): Eukaryota > Metazoa > Chordata > Mammalia > Primates > Pitheciidae > Cacajao > Cacajao melanocephalus. Next base: position 2,927 of record CAUYLG010060681.1, read on the forward strand.
TAAGTATGAATAAGAAATCACTAAAAATAATGTAAAGTATTCATTAAAAAAGCTATAATTTTAAAATACAACAGAGATAAAGAGCAGGATAAAAAGAATTATAGGATAAATTGTTGAGTTAGAAAAATCACATTATGGGTCCTTCCTAAAAGACAATAGAAAAGAATAATATAGGCCGGGCGCGGTGGCTCAAGCTTGTGATTCCAGCACTTTGGGAGGCCAAGGCGGACGGATCACGAGGTCAGGAGATCAAGACCATCCTGGCTAACACAGTAAAACCCTGTCTCTACTAAAAATACAAAAAATTAGCTGGGTGTGGCAGTGCGCACTTGTAGTCCCAGCTACTCGGGAGGCTGAGCAGGAGAATCGCTAGAATGCAAGAGGCAGAGGTTGCAGTGACCCGAGATCGCACCACTGCACTCCAGCCTGGGCGACAGAGCAAGACTCTGTCTCAAAAACAAACAAAAAAATAAATAAAAAAGAAAGAAAAAAGAAAAGAATAACATAAAACAACATGAAAGAAAAGCCAAGGAACAGAAACAGTTACGTGAACATCCAGATAATAGGAGGCTCAGAAAAAAATGGTGAGAAGAGGGAGGTTGACAGAGAGACAAAGAAAAGGTTGAAAGGTTAAAGTAAATGCTACAGAGCTAAAAAAGAAAAAAAGAAAGATGAAACATCTCATAATGAAAAAATTAATAGGAGAAATAAATCCATACCATATTATTGTTAAATTTTAGAACAAAAAGATAAAATTTCTAAATCTTCCAGAGAGAAAGAAGATAAACCTTGGAACATGATTACAAGAGTATATTTTTAAAGTATTGAAGAAAACAATTTGACTCTACAATTTTACATGAAGCCAAACTGTCACACAAATTAGGCCAGAATAAAAATTATTTAGGCATACAAGGCCACAGAAGGTTTTTCCATAAAGACCCAAACTAAAAACATTCTAAAGAAAGTACTCAAATAAAAAACAAAATCAGAAAGATGATGCAAATATACAGGATAGAAGGGTTACCCAATATTTTACCTGTTATTCTTACAAAGTTAAAATAAACACAAGCCAAAAAAAAGGAAAAAACAAAGAACACTCACAACAACTGAGAACTAAAACTCTAAACAATATTAACAAGAACAAGAAGCACAGAAATAATAAAGTGAGTAAATCAGCAAAATTCCAAACAAAAATGCAATAGGGAAGATTTTTTAAAGGTTACTTTCCTGAGACTAAACATATTAATAAATATTTATAAACTTTTCTCAAGATTCATCAAACATAGGGATAAGATGGGGCAGATGGGAGGGATGGGAGAAAGCAGCAAAATACAGAATGAAAAGAGAGAATACAAAAGGTTAAATATATTTTTAAGTGTTGTAAATATAGGCTAATAATTTGGAAATCTACATAAAATGGAAAAAAATCCCAGAAAAAAATACACATCAAAATTGTCAAAAGAAATAGAGGCCTTGAATATACCAAAAATTATGAAATAATTTGGAAGGTACTCAAAGCATCCCTCTCAAAAAGTCAAAGGTCTACATGATTTTTCACAAGTGGGGTTAATAAACTTTTAAGAAACATTAATGACTTTCTAATGCAAGCTGTTACAGCAAATAGGAAGAGTATAAAACCGCCTAGCTCATTATAGGAAGCTACTGGAATCTTGATTCCAAAATTAGACAATTTACGGGATGAAAATATGGGCCCACTTCACTTAGGAATTAGGTGGGAGAAAAAGCAAGCAACAACCATAAAAACCTCCATCAAAAAAAAATAAGTAAAATAAATCCAATACTTTATTAAAATACAATTGTTATAAAGTGTTCTGGAATGTAAACTTAGTTCAACATGATCTATGATTTGCTCACTTAATAGAGGAAAAGCATGTGATAACCTTTCTTACCTATTTATAATTTTTAAAGTGTTAAATTATAAAGTGAAAGGAATTTCCTTACCTGGTAAAAGTTGTACAAGGCTACTGTTCAATCTGAACTTAGCTGAAAACCTGCTAGTGGAACTCAGTGACACAATTAACTCAAATAAATGTTCAATTTTTAATTTTCTTCACTATCTCAGTTCTCACTACTCACTATCCAAAATTCATGAACCATATATAACCAATTAATTGAGAATCTTGCTACACCAACTCCCTATCTGATTTCTGGCCCCAAGTAATCTTAGCAAAGAATACCTGTATAACAAAAACCTGCATGAACACTACACTTAATGGAGGGTCTGCATCTCCTTTAAGGTCAGGAACAAAGGAGACTACTATCAACACAACTCAAACACAGCTGTAGAGGTCCTGGACAAAATTAAATTGAAAATAAAATAAAATTTGTAAAGATAGGATAGAAAGGAAAAAAAACTATCATTATTTTTAGATGATATAAATATCCACCTAGGAAAAAACAATAAAACTTTTAAAATTGCAGTATAAGAGAATGCAGTGAAGTTGTCAGATTAAGAGATCTTATTCTGGAGTCCACAAACTCTAATGGGTCCATAAATTTGGGTGGAAAAATAATTACATGTTTACATTCAATTTCTATCTGAAATACTTCTATTTACTTTCCCTAAACTTTATTACATTTCTACTTTCACTAATCTCTATTTAGCATTTCTATTATAAATACAGTCAAGAAACCACAGTAGTTGTCAGCAATAAAAATCAAAGGTGTTTCCACATCACATTACAGTTGTTGCAGACATCTTTAAAAAAGCATTAATGTTCATTATTTCAAAATTATCATTATTGGCCAATATTTATTACATAAAAAACACATCTATGTATTTTCACATTATCCTGAAAAAGTTCCCATAGACTTCCCCACACTGCAAAGTGTCCAGGAAACTTAACTCCAAAAAAACCATGATATGAGAGAAATAGAAAATTATCTTTATAGAACAAACTACCCATATGATAAGCAAATTCCATTCTTAATGGGAAGTATTTGTTATTTGTTTCTTTTCGAAAATCTCTACTTTATGCCAGGTGTGGTGGTTCAAGTCTGTAATACCAACACTTTGGGAGGCTGAGGTGGGTGGATTACAAGGTCAGGAGTTCAAGACCACCTGTCCAGCATGGTGAAACCCCATATCTACTAAAAATACAAAAGTTAGCTGGGCATGGTAGCACGTGCCTGTAGTCCCAGCTACTTGGGAGGCTGAGGCAGGAGAATCGCTTGAGCCCGGGAGGCGGAGGTTGCAGTGAGCTAAGATCACGCCACTGCACTCCAGCCTGGGTGACAGCGTGAGACTCTGTCTCAAAAAAAAAAAAAAAGATCTCTACTTTAAACGCCTCTTTTCAATGAAATCATTTGGTCCTAACTGATTCAGAAAGACAACAGGTACTGTGTACCAGTGTAGCATCTGTAAGTTAAGAGCACCCAAAACACTGAAAGAGTCAGGTGCGTGGTCCCAAGTAGTCAAAAGATGAAAAGAGAACCAATGAAGGAACTAAATTACTTAAACTGGCTAACAAAGAGACTAGATGAAAGTAGTCAACTTTATGAATCATTTTATAAAGTAGAATAACAAGATGGTCCCTGTCTCTATACTAGCTCTTTATATTATTTCAGTTTTTAACTGTACAGGTATTGCTAAGTTTAAAATGAAAATAAACAGATTTCAATTAAAAATAAATTAAAATTTTCTGACATTCAAATAAATGAGTTAGGAAGTATTCAGGATTTTCATCTAGAAGACTTTCTAAATAGATCTCCAGTTGTTGAAAAAGGTTCAGAGTACAAAGATGAGATCAGCTCCCTTAAGCCTTGCCAGCTTTATTGACTCATGACAGTAACTTTAGTTGAATAAATCTTAGTATGAAAATACCAATTATAACTCTTCTGATTTCCATGAAAGAATAAACCAATTGTTTTCTAATTCCTTAGTTTACATTTCCTAATGCTATCTAATATCAGTAAACATAACAATTATGGAGAATTATAGTAATAATTGATAGTTTTTAATTTTTTATTGGCATTGTCACAGGGTCAAAGTTCCTATTTCTTTTATTCACGATCCATCCTCTATATTAAAAGATTATTATATGAATTAATATTGTCAAGAACACAAAAATCTTTAAAAGAAGCAACAGAATAATTTATGCTTTGTTTTAATCAATGATTTATCTACATTTAAAAGCTTTCTCTTGTTTTCATAGTTAGACACTGATTATTTCATTCCTCTTTTAGTTGCTTTGATTATATGACTAACCTGAGGCAGCTGTTACTTTATTTTTTGAAATACTTTATCCGTAATTTTACCTAATCAGAAGGAAAAAAGAAAACTATTTGCACTAATCTTCAGGAAAAAAAATTTTAATTTGACATTTAAAGATATTAATACAATTCTTAAATCTGACCCAAGTAACCATATACATTTTCAAATGATAAGAGACCAAAAGCCACCATTGCAAATACTATTTACTGTTCTCAACAATTCCCATAGTATTATATCTAGGCTATATTAAGCCCAGTACCACTTGATAATGATTTAATAAATAAAATCAACATATACTAAAAAGATCCTATCAGTGATCTCCAATGTTCAATTGTATTTTGTTAATATCTATATCATTCATTAAGAGATAACGAAACCAACCATTGCTCTTAGGGCTCACATACACAGTAATATCCTTATTTTAACCAAGACTTATGCAATTTGCACTATTATTAAATATCTTAAAAATCTCTGGAAAACAAGATTTAATCATCATAAGATCAGGATCTGTTTTCTTTTTTGTTTGGGACGTTTCCTCTAAATTAAAGCATCTCAAAAATTAATGTGCATATAAACCACAGTTAAAATGCATATCCTGTTTCTTGGTGGGTCTGGGGTAAAACCTGACTTCCTGCATTTCTAACAAACCTTCATACCACTGGTCCTCTGATCACACTTTGAATAGTAGGGTTCAACATTACAATTAAGTTTAACTTTTACAGAAATGCAATATAGTTCTTCATATATAGAGATACTTAGTTGCCCTTCAGCTTTTTCTTACTTAGGTGAACTAATTCCAAATCTTCCATGTTTCTGAACTTTAAAATATCTATAAAGGATGAGTAAGTGTGGTGGAGTTGGGGCACAAAAAATATATACAATTTATTTTCAAGTTTTAAAAATAGACAGAATTTGCTTGAAATCTCACCCTGTAACTTTAAGGGTCAACTATTAGCAGGAACTATAATTCTTATTTTAAAATCTGAATACAGTAGTCCCCGTTATCCATAGTTTCAAATTCCATAGTTTCAGTTCCTTGTTATCAACCACAGTTCAAAAACATTAAACAGAAAATTTCGGAAATAAAAATTTATTAATTTTTCACTTTCACGTCACTCTGAACACCAAGTATCATGATAAAATCTTATGGGCAGCCTGCTCTATTCTACCCAGGTCATAAATCATTCCTTTGTCCAGCATATCCACACTGTCGACACTACACACCCTTAGTCACTTAGTAGCTGGCTCAGTTATCAAATCAACTGTCAGGGTATTGCAGTGCTTATGTTCAAGAAACTCTTATTTTACTTAATAATGTCCCCGAAGTGCAAGACTACTGATGCTGGCAATTCACATATGCCATCAAGAAGCCATAAAGTGCTTCCTTTAAGTAAAAAGGTAGCAGTTTTGGACTTAAGGAAAAAATGGTATACTGAGATGCTAAAATCTGTGGTAAGAACGAATCTTCTATGTGTGAAATTGTGAAGAAGGAAGAAGAAAATCATGCTAGTTTTGCCATCACACCTCAAAACAGCAAAATTTGTGGCTACAGTGCATGATAAAGTGCTTAAGATGGCAAAGGCATTAAATTTGTAGACAACAGAAATGTGTTCTGATTGAGGGCAGTTGGGTTTAGCACTATCTGAGGTTTCCGACAACCACTGAGATCCCTCATAGATAAGGGGAACTATCAGAATGAAAAATAATTTTTAATTATGTAGATTTCAATTTTAGATTTATTCTACAGCATAAGTTGCATTTAAGGTTCCTATAAAAAATTACTCAAAAAAGCTTTTACTATTAAAGGTATTTAACATTTAGATAGTAAAATTTTGAAGGGATTAGCATTACATATTAAGGATTTTCCAATAATGGATATCAGTAAAAATTATTTACAACATCATTAAAAAATCTAGTGGGCAATAAAGAACCAGTTTCCCTAAATAATAATGAAAAGTTGAATTAAGAAAAACTAATGCTATTATCAAATATTTGTATATTTAAAATTGTTATATAATCTAAATATCAAACATCCAGTAGCATTTACATCTAGTTATTCAATGTATTTCTAAAAAATGCTGCATAATACATACACCTATTCTTACTTTTCAGGGCAGGCAGGTGTTAAACAGCACTTACAAATGTTAGCTTGAAAATAATTTTAAGTTTGGAAAATGTTTACCGTTACTGTTATTTCAAAGTTTCTAAATCTATACAAGCAAATCTAAGTGTTTTTCCCATACACTTCTGAGTTAAATATTTATATAAATAGAAAATGTAACATTTTTTCAAACATCTATGCACAGAAGTCTCCAAACATAGCAAAGACAGTATTTCAAAGACATGTTATGGAACACGTTTAGAAAACGGACCACATTTTTACTACTGAACTAGAAATCTAAGAACTACAATAAGAAATTTCACATAACCACAAAATATTCAACTTCTAGTTTATATAAGAGATTAACAAATTTAGGTGGTTGGAAATTCTTAATCACATAATTCATCAGTGTTCAAGATATTCAGTGTAAGATGCAGGGTGCTACTTAATCCTACTACTCCTACTCCTAGTCATAAGTAGTGTAACATTGGTAAAGTTATCATTGTTAAGTATTAATTCCCCATTTCTATTTAAAAAAAGCAAATTACTTCCCTCGTCTATGGTTTATTAAAACAAATATTTTGTGCCTGCTCTGGGACAGGCACTATGCTGAAGTAAAGACAATCAACTGCTCACCACAGCCCTTACAATCTAAACCAAAAACAAGACAATACACATGTGGCTGGACAAGCAGATGAATAAATAAAATAAGTGCTATGAAGTCAGATAAAGTCAGATACAAGGGTTAAAAGTGATTAGAACTGCTGTATTTGATAGGGGTAAAGAAGGCCTCCTTGGGGAAGTGACGTTTCAGCTAAGACCTGTCTCTACGACATTATGACAAACCAATGTTCACGCCTGTTTTAAGTATACTTTCTAAATTTTATTATTAAATAATGAACTCTCATTTATTTATAAGAATTATAAACAAGAATGGCATTAACAACTAAATGCAAAAGATAATTTCCAATTAGTGTTCGTTTTTTGTTGACTGCTAACAAAGTACAAAGTTGGATAATCTAAATTTTGTGTCCTGGACATGTCCCATCCTCTAGTATAGTAATAAGAAAGAAAAAACAGAAAACATTAGGCAGTTGATGGGAAGAAACTGGGGAGGGGGGAAGAATAAAGGGAAATTAAAGGTCTACATGATCCATAAAGTGGATATCTGACTCATGAATAAATCATAAGTGACATTTCTATTTTCATTTTATTCCTAAGAGGCAACAATTTAAATGGCAGTGTCTGTGTGTGTGTGTGTCTGCAGACACAAATGCATGCATGTGTGCTGTGGCTTTTATACTTAACTTCACCTAACACTCCTCTTTTAACTTTCGAAGCATTTTATCTCAAAGTATAAGATTTAAAGGCAAATCTGTAACTATGAAATGGCTCTGGTTCAACGTTATCAGAAAAGGACCAGAACTTTAGGTTATATAAATTCTCATGTTTTTCTTCTGAGATGCATCAGTCACTTGGCACAACACTTCAGTCACTGCAGAATGCCTGATTCCTCACTCCTTCCCTGATAAACTGTTCAATCAGAACTATGTTGAACGTATTTTTAAGTATCAAACTAAAAAGCTAGAATTCAAACTGAAAAAAAAATGGCAAGGAAAGAAATGCATTTTCTTTAAAGATATATAAATACTACCCAAAAGAGGCTATTAGTTATTACATATCCTCTTTTTATAGGTTTTTAATTAAAGAACTTTAAAATTGACTATATGAATTATCTTGGAATGTATTCTTTAGGGGAGGTAGAATTTTACCACTACCATCTTAGGGTTTTTAAGCTGGCCCTGAAAATTCAATTGACGTTAAGACAGATCCACAGGAGAAAAGCTTACACATTTATTTAATACAAATTTTATTTGGCACAGGAGCCTTCATAAAGATATGAAGACCCAAAGACTCAATTAAAGTTGAATACTCATATAACAAAGTAGACAAAGAGAAGTAACTTATGAAAATATAAAAAAGCAAAGGGGCTTCAGTTAGGGAGTCATTTAGGCAGAGAAGTGACTAGGAAGATAAAGGTTGCTTTCATAAGGTTTGTTTGTACAGATTCCCCTCAGCTTCAACTTCCCATCCTTGATAAGAATGATACTTTCCTTCATATCAGGAGGACTTCTTTCATGCAGGAATTCCATCTTGTGCTTGTAAGGAGTAGGAAGAAGGTGACAGTGATCTTCCTGCACCTACTGTTTTTCAAATGCCTTCACCTCAAAATAGTCAATATGCCAAAATGGCATATTTTGGGGTAGCATGCTCTTAAGTTCTTTAATTATTTCCTTACACTGTTATGTAAGCTTTCAATCTTTAGTTTCAAATGACATCCATGATCAGAGCAATGGTACTGATACCACTATCTCTAGGGATAACCCAAGACAGGTATAACCTTGAGAACTTAGTGGGAAGAATATACACAGTAACCACTCCCATCAAATTTGGTTATATTGGATACAGACGAAAAAAGCTGTAAATTCCTCAATTTTTATTTCTTTTTCCACATGTTCATCAAATTGGTGCGCAAAGGAAGAATCTTCATTCTCCAGAGCTGGAAAAATCTGAAGTAAGGCAAGAAGCTTAAAATATGGGTACTAGATCTTTTCCCACACCCTCTATGCCCCTCTTCCACCACCTAGACAGACTTTAAAGTCTTCCAAAGAAGAGAATCATGTGTTATTTGTCTTGGAATCCATAGTACCTAAGACAGGGCCACCACCAAAAAAAGATATTCAAGTATAATAATAAAGAATATTAGCTGAAGCCAGGCACAGTAGCTCAAGCCTGTAATCCCAACACTTTGGGAGGCAGAGGAGGTCGGATCACGAGGTGAGAAGATCAAGACCATCCTAGCCAACACGGTGAAAACCCGTTTCTACGAAAAATACAAAAATTAGCTGAGCATGGTGGCGTGCACCTGTAATTCCAGCTACTCAGGTGGCTAAGGCAGGAGAATCACTTGAACCCAGGAGGTAGAGGCTGCAGTGAGCTGAGATCACACCACTGTACTGCAGCCTGGCGACAGAGCAAGACTCTGTCTCAAAAAAAAAAAAAAAAAAGAATATTAGCTGAAATCTTTTAGATGAAGGTTTTTCTCTTTTTTAATCGTTTACTTTACTACTTGAAACACTGAATAAAACCTAGGTACTGCCCTGAAATGCATTTCCCCCTTCTACTGTTGCTACAAATATCAAGGTAAAGGAGTGTGCCTATATCCCCCCTCAATGGAGATTAGGTAGGTCCTGGCAGAACCAAAAGATAAAAAAAAGGCAGCAAAACCAAGTATCAAAGCTAAAAGATCTTCTCAACAACTTTGAAGCCAATATTTCAAACATGCAGATTAAAAGATACTAAAGAAGTAAATCTCCAAGCATCTAAAAGCACCCAGGAGAGGTAAAAAGTATGGATGCCAGGCATGTTGCCATATAAAGAATTAGATTCTAAGAAAACTGTGGAAGCTCTTAATGGAAAAGGAGTCTTAAATACTGAGAAATTCTCAGTGTCTGTGGATACCCTACAAAAAAGTGATGGCAATCTCCCCTCTGATTCACTCCAGTCGCAGGTTCAGAGAGGCTGTTTCCCTCATATATGTATCTAAATGAAATGCAGCTAAATCCTGTATTTATGATGCAGCTAAATCATATACTTATTTAGAAATACATAAATAATATTTAATTATATTTAAAAATAAATATAATTTATACATCATATGTTTATTTATAAATGTATAAATCATATATTTAGCAACCATTGTAATGAAAAGGAGGCAATTCTTAGGTTAATTTACGAACACGTTTTCAAGGAAATTTATCTTGAGATATTTTTCTTTAGTAAAACCAAAGAAACAAGTATCCATTAGCCACAAACTTTGAGGGTAATTGCCATTTAAGATTTTCTTTCTCAGAATGATATTTAAAGTCACAGTAACAGTTATGTTAACAGTTTTAAATTATTAAGTTGAAATAACTGAACAGTTGACGGTTTAAAATTATTTCTCCTGTACTATTTTTACAATTATGAGAAGAGAGGAAAACTGCATAAAGACTAACAGATTGCTGAAATTCTCCCCCATAAGTCTATTTTTTCATATAAACATGCATGTTTCCCTCTTTCCCTCTCTCCTTCTCCATACTCCCTACCTCCCTGTGTAAGCACACAATTCACTTCCTTTCCCAATAATTACATCCAAGAGAGCAGGGGAAATGATGGAGACAAATGATTTTGTAAATAAAGACAATGCAAAAAAAAAAAAGCAACAAAAGAGAGTATGATTAATGAAAAGTAGGTACCTACACCTAATCAAATCATAGTAGAACTCATAACACATGATGGTCTCACTTCCTCCAGTGAAATACACCACTAAAACTGGAGCTCCCTTCCTCTTCCAGTCTATTAAAGAAGGCCCATCTTCTCTATTAATCCAACAAATGGCCAAATCATATTTATGTGTGGCAGCTTCTCATCCTTCACCCACTCTCAGCCCAACATCTGTTTGACTGTGATAAGGAAAGAATGCTACAAGCTAAAGAGAACATTCATTTTATATATTCATTTACATTTACCCATCACATATTTATTAAGCCCATTCTAAGTTCCAGGCCCTATGCTTGACTAGAAGGATCACTGCTAAGATAAGGAGACCTGAAACAAAGAAGAGAGGTTGCTCCAAACTGAAGACTTACTCCATGAAATATATCACTGGGCTCTAATATGCTTTTCCTGTTCTTCTCTACGTATTCAGTAATCTGGAAGGAGGCACCAGAATACACACACAGAAAAAAGCAGGTTAAGATAGCTGGTGAGTCTCTGACACCTGGCAAAACCATAAGCGTTCTCTTTATTCATTACAATAGAGACTCAAACTCTGGAGAAAAAAGTAGGGAAGTCCTACAACCACACATTACGAAGGATGGGCAGCTACCATGAAGAAAACTCCAAATACAGCCAACTTCTTGAGAACATATTAGCAAATTAACACATGTTTATGAGCTGGGAAATACCTGCCAATATATTATAAACTATAAAACAAGATCTGAAACAACATCCTCGGAGAGACAGAAATAAATGCAAGATTTTTCCATTTATCTATTTGTAACATCGTAATAGTTAATTCATTGTTTTCATCCACTGGAAAAACATCTTCCAAGTATTTATTAAGAGAATAAGGGAGGATGCATTAAGAATTCTTTAAAGATCTCCAAAACAGGAATTTCTGGCTTCCTTACTTACTACCTGTGTGACCTTCAGCAAATTAACCCCTCTGTGCTTCAGTTTCTTCACATATAAAATGAGGCTATTACCAGGGCAAAAGGCCCTAAAATGGGCCTTATAGGGTGGTACCACAGATTAAATGAGCTAATACACTGGCACAATGAGTAGCACATAAAAAGCAACCAACAAATGTTAGCTATAATTTTTTTTTTTTGAGACAGGGTCTCACTCTGTTGCCCAGGTTGGAGGGCAGTGGCACAGTCTCAGCTCACTGCAGCCTCTACCTCCCAGGTTCAAGTGATTCTTGTGCCTCAGCTTCCCAAGTAGCTGAGACTACAGGCATGTGCCACTAGGCCTGGCTAAATTTTATATTTTTAGTAAAGACAGGGTTTCACCATGTTGGCCAAGCTGATCTCAAACTCCTGGCCTCAAGTGATCCACCCGCCTCAGTCTCCCTAAGTGCTAGGATTACAGCTGTGAGCCGCCACGCCTGGCCATTAGCTACAATTTCTATAACAAATTATCCTGCTATTTTCCAATAAAAGGGTTTCTAACTTAGGATAAAATCAATATTACTGTCATCAGAAACCTGTTATATATGTGACTAGTGTCCTAATTGTAAAAAGTCACATCATGAATACAGCTATAGCAAAATGATTTATATGTGTATGTACATAAAAATAAATTACTCTATGCAGAGTATGGTATGAAAAACATAATCATAGTTAATGACATTAGGCATTTTGCATGTTACAAATTTTACATTTGTTACAATATTTAATTTAAAACAGAACCCCAAGTGTAAGCACACAATTCACTTCCTTTCCCAATAATAGTACTATTTGTACTATTATCCCAGTCACACATATAAGGAGACTGAAGAGCAGAGAGAGATTAATTTACTCAAGTCCACAAAAAGGAAGTGACCAAGACAGAATTAAACCCCGTCTCTGTAACCCTCCAAAACAGGGTTCCTTACCAGTATGAACACTACATTCGCAAATAACTCTCAACTCACTCAGAATTCAATTTATACACACATATATATATACATTATACCTTTAATGACCTGTAAGGTTACTTATACTGAATGCTGAATGAAAGATAAATGCACAATTTATAGAGTAGAGGAAAGACATTTCTTTCACCATAAGCCTACAATAAGTCTGGCTGACTAAGGCACTGCCTATGACGCAAGACTCCAACAAACAATTTGGTCAAAGAGCTAGTTCAGGTTTTTTGCCTTGCTTATTGTTTTGGAGGCTTGTTTTTTTTTTTTTTTTTTTTTTAAGTATTTTACGTAAAACCAGTGTGTGAAATTACTAAACCAATTGAAAAAAAAAATACCACAACTGTCATTTTAAGTGACCTGGCCTATGCTAAGCATGCTATGACTTACCCTGAATATATATCCACAGAATGTAAAGTAGTAACTATGACTCCCTTCTGCCTACTTCTATTGCCACTAAATAGGTCAAATGTTTTACTATCTTTGCTACGAGACATGAGTGATGCTGAACAGGAATTAATTAACATCTCTGAAGTGCCACCTGTGTCAAGAACTATAGGCCCCTACAAAAGTTGTGAAATATATCTTCCCAACCATCACATGAGCAAGATATTATTCAAATTTTCCAGATAGGGAAATGAAAGAGAGACTTAAGTCTCTTGACTAAATCATCCACTAAGAAATGGACAGAGCCTGAATCTGAACTCTAAATCTAGAGCTTGCTCAGCCATGGATTCCAGAAGCAGCCTCAGCGATGCTTAATGAACAAGCCTATGTACCTAACTTTCTTTACTGGCTCTAGTCTCCTAATTCCAACCCATTTACTATCCCAGAATCAATGGGGATGGGGAATCTTGGTAGGAGAGAATTTGTACACTGCATATAGATTTACTCTTCAACATAATCAAGAGAAAACAATTTGAAGAGACATTAAGCATAAAATTGTTAACACTATATTAAAAGTTGAAAAAAATAAGAAAAAAAGTAAATGTAATCCAATATTAAATTAGGTTCAATGTGTATTTTTTAGCCAGACACTTGAGGAAATTATTATCACTGGGGGAAAAATAACATGTCTAACTCCAAGTATGAAACAAAATGCTTAATTAATTAGCTGAATTTATTTTAATGTTTCTTAACTTTTTAATCCTTCATATTTCACTCCTTCATTGTTCCACAGAACTTCAAGAAATGGACATAGCAGTTTATTTTAAACACTTGAATTGCTTTGTTAGAATATGAAAACATTACTTTCAGAGAAGATATCAAATGACCTTGATGATCTACACAACATTCATTACAGACTGGTAAACATTTGTGAAAATCCTTGCTGTGATGATTGATTGCGTTTTTCCTTGCTTCAGTTACTGCAAACTAAATTGCCTGTCGTTAAAGTGATGACTTCTGTCAACATAGTTTCTTAATCCTTATTCAGTCCTTTCTTGCAATGACAACCTTAGAATAATATATTGCAAGTCTTTATGGATCAATAATGCTCAGTATAAAACACTGCAATCTACCATCAGAATTTTTATCCTTCTATTTATAATGATCTCTGACAAGCTAACTAGCAGTAAAATTTCTTACTAGGGAGAAAAAAAGACACCTAACAAACAAGCCAAATACAACACGATAAACAGCATATGCCAATCCAAACAAGAATTTTGAGTGAAGCTCAATGTTAGCAAAATGCTTTTATCCTAAAGTAGTTAATGACTGAGATGTCATTTGCTGACTACTCAAGAAAAAAATTATTATTCAAGCCCTTAGACATTTTGAAATGATATATGGGAGGTTATTTATGTAAAAAGCCTTCTCTACAATGTCAGAAACAGAAAACTTCCACTTAAAAACCATAAAACATAAGCCAATGCATACTGTGGTCAATTTTTTCTCCATAAGCAATTAGAGGATTTTTTTTTCATTTAATCTATATTTAGATTGTGAGATATCTTTACGTGAGAAGTAGGTTATAATTGCCTTTAAACACTACAATTTAGATGTTTCCATTTAAACTAAAAATTACTTAAAGTAAATGCCATTCTACAGAATGATGACACTGCTTTACAGTTGGCATTGCCTCTTTTATACAAAGAGTTATGTTAACTATGTCTTCTCTAAATCTGCATTTTTATCATGTATTAAATTCAACTATCCTGATATCTTTGACAGCATTAAACTGGAAGGGAAATTTTTCAACAAGCTAGCAGTTCACCATATTTCTTCTCCCAAACTAGTTAACTAATGAGAGGAAATAATCTGGTTTTATTGTTGGGTATTATTTTTAAAAATAATCAGTTTATTGGATTTATGGAAGAACTAACTTCTTATCAACTTATTAAACTTTCTAGGGGGAAAAGGTAACCTCCATGCATTCTTTCTCAAGAAACTACTGGGAAAATTAAAATTAAAGGTGTAAAACAAGTAAAAGGAAAATATAGAATGAAGAAAAACGGAAATCTAATACAGAAAAGACACAAAAGAAACCTATATTGAAGCAGGGGGGCTGAAACTTTCAGGAAGAATGTCTCTAAAAACAACAACAAAAAGCCAAACGCTAATTTATTTGGTCATTCTAAAAAGAGCTTAGAGTTCTCCCAGTCTGGAACAAGAAGCAGTAATTGGTACAAAGAAAATTAAGCAAATGCAGGTTTTAAAAGTTATTAACTTCCCCTAAAAAAACAAATGAATACGTCAGAGATATTGCAGGTTTAGTTCCAGACCACCGCAATAAAGTAAATATCATAAAAAAGCAAATCATATGAATCTTTGGTTTCCAGTGCATATAAAAGGTATGTTTACACTATGCTGTATTCTATTAAGTGTAAAATAACATCATGTCTTTAAAAAATGTACACATCTTAACTAAAAATATTTTTTTTCAAGATAGTTGACTAGAAGCATTTCAAGCATGCCTCATGCACTTAGAAGAACCCAAATCATGTGTAGACAATCACATTTTGAATACATGCCCAAGAGGAAACACAGGAGTTCAATAGAAAAACAAAAGGAAACACTGCAAACGAGGAAGGAAAAAGAGAAGAGGCAACCTGCTTGTCTGGGACTGGCCAGGAATTAGGAGTTATTCTCCAATATGGGAGAGGTTAAGTGAGGGTCCTATTTCCCACTTTCCTACAACAGAATCATACAGTCCAGGCCACCAGAGAATGCCCTAACCCTCCAACCCCCAAATCTAACTTACACAGTGGCTAGAAGACTGTGAAAAGGAACTACTTCAGGGAAGGAACACACCCTGGGTCCCACATCCTTTCTGAAACCTAAGAGACAGCAAGATGCCATTCTCAATCTTAGCTCTTAAAAGACTGTGTGCAGTCCCAGCAACCCGCTTCGTCAGTTCTAGGTGTTAGGAAAACTTGGGCTGCTGCATGCAGACAGAGGCATGAGTGTGGGGGAGGGGTGAACTCCTGCAACCAGGACAGGGAAGAAAAGTGTGACATGGGCTACAGTTCCCAGTGTTAGAAGAAGGCACTGTCTCTGGGACTTAAGCAGGAGGAAAGTTGCTACAGAGGCTTGGTCTTGAGCATGGCAGGGGCTGCAATGACCCATGACTGAGTTGCAAGCCAGGTACAACTGCCAGGCCTGACTGAACAGCAAGGTCACCTGCAACAGCCGAGACAGGGCAGTGAGCCCCACCAGAATTGGGGTATGAGCGGGATGCAAGGCCTTGGCCACTAGATTTGGCCCCACCCTCCCTGTGGCTGGGTCTCAATGCTGCAGCAACCACCACTCACCCAAGCATTCTACCAGGGGCCTGAGTACTGCATCGCCTTCCCATCACAGCTGGTGTATGCACTTGCCATTCGGGGCCTGAGTGCAAGCTTGACCAGTCCAGATGTGCCTGGCTTTGCCCAACCTCCCTTGACAAGACAGAGTGAGAGATTCAGGATCCTAAAGGTTACAAACCCAATCTACCACCTGGTACACTGAAGCACTCCTGAGAGACTGAGGTTGGTCATAAATACCCTGCTGTTTCTGGCTCTTACCTGTAAGCACCACCTGCTGGCCTGGAAGCCAACCTGCACATTTCAACCACTGCCAACACAAGCACACAGCATTTGGAACCCAGAAAAGCATCTCAACACTGTTACTGCCATCAACCAATGCCATGCCAACCAACCCAGAGACGTGTGAGCCCACTTCACCTGTCCAGTAAACTGCTATTAAAACCAACATTCAAGAAAGACACCTAGAGGCCCACGAATCAGCATGCCTGGAATCACTAACCCAGTTGCCAGTGTTCAAAGCCCTGGGAACAAAGATAGGCATGCTTAGTTCACCACCATCACCACTAAAACTTGAAGACCAGGCCATCCAGCATCCCAGAACCCAGCACAACTTCATCACAGCCTCCATCAACAACAGCACTCTAACAAACTGAGGAAACCACAGATACCAGAAACACTATTTAGCTAAAATAATAATATTCATAATCATACAGAAACTTAAGTGCTACATGCACCCAGAAACAACACCAAAGCATCCTACTCAACTAACATCATAGTCACATCTTCAGAAAAACAAAACAAAACAAAAAACAAAAACAAAAAAACGCCCCTCTAAAGTCCCCCGCCTCCAAGGAAAATAAATTCAAAACTAGGAATAAGAGACCATTTCACCAGATGAGCAGAAATCAGTTAAAGACACAGGAAACATGAAAAAGTAGAACAATACGACTCCCCTAAAGAAGCACAATAATTCTCTACCAATAGATCTTAACAAAAAAAAATTTTATTTCAAAACCCCAGATAAATAATTTTAAGTATTTATTTTAAAGAACCTCAACAAGATGCAAGAGGAGTCTGAAAACAAATACAAAGAACAAAGAAAAACAATTAAGAACATTAATGAAAAATTTATCAAAGAGATATCTTTGGGAAAAAACAAATTCGGGACTAAGGAATTCAATGAAGGAATAGAAAATACATTTTTAAAAATTCAAAAAAAGACTAGACCAAACAGAAGAAAGAATTTTAGAACCTGAAGACAACTCTTTTTAAATAATCCAGTCAAATAAAAACAAAGAAAAAATTTAAAAAAAGAATAAGCAAAGCCTTCAAGACATTTGGGACAATGTAAAGCAACTGAATTTATAAATTATTGGTATTCCTAAAGAAAAAGAGAGATCAAAAAGTTTAGAAAACCTATTTGATGAAATAATAACTGAAAAATTCCCAAGTATAGCAAGAGATATAGACAACCAGATACAGGAGGCTTGGCGATCCCCAGGCAAATACAATGCAAAAACGACTTTGCCATAGCACATTATAATCAGACTATTTAAAGTCAAAGAGCAAATTCTGAAAACAGAAAGAAAAAAAGCCCCTAGGCACCTATAAAGGAAATTACATCAGATTAACAGCAGACTTCTCAGCAGAAACCTTACAAACCAGAAGAAAATGAGATGATATACTGAACGTGCTGAAGGAGAAACATTGCCAGCAAGATTAACCTTCATAAAAGAAGGCAAAATAAAGTCTTTCCCAGGCAAACAAATATTGAGAACTGGCTTTAAAAGAAATGCTCAAGGGAGTCCTAAACTTGGAAGCAAAAGGACAACATGAACCTTCATAAAAACATATGAGAATATAAAACTCATTGGCAAAGTAATCACACAAAGAAGAAAGAGAAAGAAATGTCACCACAACAGAATATCACCAAACTATAGTAACAAATACAGGAAAAAAAAAAGAATTTAGAAAACAATTACAATATGACAGGAATAAAACCTCACATATCAATGTTTGTCTTTTTCAAAAAACAACTCTTTGTTGATCCTTTATATTTTTTAATGTAAATGGATTAAATGCTCCAATTAAAAGCTATACATTGGATGAATTAAAAAGAAAACATGATCCAACTATATGCTGATCACAAGAAACTGACCTTATCTGTAAAGACAAAGACATATATAACTGAAAATAAAGGGATAGAAAAAGATATTCCACACAAACATAAATAAAAATCAAGCCATAGTAACTATACTCATATCAGATAAAACAGACATTAAGTTAAAAACAGTAAAAAGAGAGAAAGACAGAGAGAAGGGGGATATAATAATAAAGGAATCAATTCAGTGCAAGGATATAACGATTCTAAAAATACATATGGACCCAACAGTGGAACACCCAGATTCATAAAACGAATATTACTAGACCTAAAGAGAGAGACGGATAGCAATACGATAATTGTGGAGGACTTCAACACCCTACTCACGGTATTAAACAGATAATCAATACAAAAATTTGTAAACACTGGACTAAAACTGGACTTTAGATCAAACGGACCTAACAGAATTTACAGAACATTCTGCCCAACTGAAGAATATACATTCTTTTTATCAACATATTGAACATTCTCCAAGACAGACCATATGTTAAGCCACAAAACAAATCTTGACACATTTTAAAAAATCAAAATAATATTAAGTATCTTCTTAGCCCACAGTGGAATAAAACTAGAAAATCAATACTGAAGTGGAAATCAATACCAAGAGGGACTTTGGAAATTTTGCAAATACATGGAAATTAAACAGCGTGCTCCTGAATGACGATTGGGTCGATGAAGAAATTAAGATGGAAATTAAAATTTTTTGAAATAGATGAAAACAGAAATACAGCCTACCAAAACCTGTGGGATACAGGAAAAGCAGTACTAAGAGGGAAGTTTATTGCATTAAATACCTACATCAAAAAAGAAGAAAGATTACAAATTGCCAATATAAAAATGCATCTCCAGGAATCATAAAAGCAAAAATAAACTAAACTCCAAATTAGCAGACGAAACTAAATAACAAAGATCAGAGAAGAACTAAATGTAATACAGACTTTAAAAAATACTAAGGATCAATAAAACAAAAAGTTGGTTTTTGAAAAAGACAAACAAAATTGATAAATAGCTACACAGACTATTCAAAGAAGAGAGAAGACACAAAATCAGAAATGAAAAGGAGAAATTAAAACTGATAACCACAGAAATACAAAAGATCATCATACACTTATATGCTCACAAACTAGAAAATCTAGAGGAAATGGATAAATGCCTGGAAACATATAGCCTCCTAAGGTTGCACCAGGAAAAAATAGAAAACCTAAACAAACCAATAATGAGTCAGTAATAAAAAGATTAATCAGTAATAAAAAAAATTTCCCCAAAAAAAGAAAAACTCAGGACCAGATGGATCCACAGCCTAATTATCCCAAAGGTACAAAGAACAACTAACAACAATCCTCCTAAAACTGTTTCAAAAAATCAAGAAGGACAGAATTCTCCCAAACTCACTGTATTAGTCCAGTATCATCTTGATACCAAAATGAAAGACATAAAATAAAAAGAAAACTGCAGACTAATATCTCTGTTGCACACAGACACAAAAATCCTCAACATACTAGCAAACCAAATCCAACAGAACATCCAAAAAATATACCATGATCAAGTGGGTTGTATATCAGGTATGCAAGGATGGTTCAACATTTGCAAATCAATAAACGTGATGTGTCACATAAACAGGAACAAGGACAAAAACCATACAATCATCTCAATAGACACAGAAAAAGCATTTGATAAAATTAGGCATCCCTTCATGATAAAAACCCTTCATAACAAAACAGGCATAGAAGAAACATACCTCAAAGTAATAAAGGCTATATAAGACAAAACCACAGCTACCATAATACTGAATAATGAATATTTAAAGCATTTCTTCTAATAACTGGAACAAAGCAAGGATGCCCACTTTACTACTCCTATTTAAGAAAGTACTGGAAGTCTTAGCTAGAGCAATCAGGCAAAATAAATAAAGGATCCAAATTGGAAAAGAAAAAGTCAAATTATCCCTGTTCGCTAAGATACAACCTTATATCTAAAAAAATTTAAAGACCCTATTAAAAAATTCTTAGATCAGATAAATAATTTAAGTTGCAGGATATGAAATCAATATAAAAAAATCAGTAGTGCTTCTATATATCAATGATGATCTAGCTAAAAAAGAAATCAGGTTGGCAATCCCATTTATAATAGCTACAAAAAAAAAAGTACCTAGAAACATTTAACTAAGGAGGTGAAAAATCTCTGCAAGGAAAACCACAAAACCCTAATGAAAGAAATTGTATTATAGATGACACAAATGAAAAAACAGCTCATGCTCACAGATCAAATGAATTAATATCATTAAACGGACCACACTCCTAAAGCAATCTACAGTTTCAAAGCAATCCCTATCAAAATATCAATGTCATTTTTTACACAATTAGAAAAAAGTCCTAAAAATAGCATGGAATCAAAAAAGAGTCCAAATAGGCAAAGTAATCTTGAACAAAAAGAACAAAGCTAGAGTCATTGCATTAGCTGATATCAAATTATATTATAATTTCATCATAAAAGAACAAAGCTAGAGGCATCACATAAGTCGGTAACAAATTACAGTAACCACAACAGCATGGTACTGGTATAAAAACAGACACGTAGATCAGTAGAACAGAATACAGAACTCAGAAATAAAGCCACATACTTATACTCAACCGATCTTTGACACAGTTGACAGGAACAAACACTGGTGTAAGGACAAATAGTGCTGGAAAAACTGGACTGCCATATGAAGGATAAAACTGGACCTCTATCTGTCACCATATACAAAAATACACTCAAGATGGATTAAAGACTTATATGTAATAACCAAAGTTGTAAAAATACTAGAAGAAAACCTAGGGAAAATTCTTCTGGACATTGATCTAGGCAAAGAATTTAGACCAAGACCTCAAAAGCGAAACAAAAACAAAAATTGATGAATGTGACTTAATTAAACTAAAAGGGCAAAAGAGATAACAAACAGAGTGAAGAAACAACGAGCAGAATGGGAGAAAACATTTGTAAACTATACATCTAACAGGGGACTAATGCACAAAATATACAAAAGAACTCAAATAGCTCACCAACCACCAAAGACTACAAATAACCCCATTTAAAAGTTAACAAAAGACGTAAATAGGTATTTTTCAAAAGAAGACACAGAAATGATCAACAGGTATATGAAACAATGCTCCACATTACTAATCATCAGAGAAATGCAAATCAAAACTATGATGAAATGTCATCTTACTCCAGGCAAAACTGCTATTATTAAAAAGACAAAAAATAATAGATGTTGGCAAGGATGTCGAGAAAAGGAAACACTCATACACTGTGGTGGGCATGTAAATTAGTACAACCTCTAGGGAAACAGTATGGAGATTTCGCAAAGAATTAAAACCAGATTTACCATTTGATCCAGCAATTCTGCTACTGAGCATCTACCCAAAGGAAAAGAAATCAAAAAAGATACCTGCTTCATATGTTTACTGCATCAAAAACATATCTGCATTCATACGTTTACTGAAGCATTATTCACAATAGCAAAAAATATTCAATCAACCTAAGTATCGATCAACAGATAAAGGAAATATAGTGTATATACACACAACAAAATACTACTCAGCCATAAAAAAGAATAAAATGACTTTTGCAGCAACATGAATGGAACTGGAGGTCATTATCTTAAGTAAAACAAGCCAGGTACAGAAAGACAAATATCATTTGTATTTCTAAGTGCATGCTAAAAAATGTGTTCTCATGAATAGAGAGAGTAGAATGATAGATAAGGAAGAATTGGAAAAGTGAGGGAGTGTGTGGGGGTGGGGGAAGAAGATGAGAAATTAGTTTATAGATACAATGTAGGTTATTTGGGTGATGGATACCCTTAAAGCCTTGACGTAACTACTATACAACCTATGCATGTAACAAAATTGCACATGTACCCTGTAAATTTACACAAATATTTTAGTCCTAAAAAATGCAAATAATCATCTGAGCCTTCAGTAAGCTGTCATCTTTTTGCTGGTAGAAAGTCTTGCCCCAATGATGATGGCTACTCATTGATCAGGGTAGTGGTTGCTGAAGATTGGGGTGGCTGTGATAATTTCTTAAAATAAGACAACAATGGTGTATGACGCATCAATGAATTGTTCACGAAAGGTTTCTCTGTACCATGTGAATGCTGCCTGATAACATTTTACCCACAGCACAACTTCTTTCTACTATGGAGTAAAAATTGGAGTAAATCTTCTCAAACCCTGCCACTGATTTATGAACCCAATTTACATAATATTATAAATTCTTTGTCATTTCAACAATATTCACGGCATTGTCACCAGGAGTAGTATCCATCTCAAGAACACTTTCTTTGCATATCCATAAGAAGTTTGATCATGCAACTGCAGCAATTCAGTCACATCTCCATGCTTCACTTCTAATTCTAGTTTTCTTGCTATTTCTACCACATCCGCAGTTACTTCCTCCACTGAAGTATTGAACCCTTCAAAGTCATGCAAGACAGTTGGAATAAACTTCCTCCAAACTTCTGTTTATATTTTGGCCTCATCCCATGAATAATGAATGTTCTTAATGCCATCTAGAATGGTGAATCCTTTCCACAAAGTTTTCAATTTACTTTGCCAAGCTCCACTAACGAAATCATATTATGGCAGCTATAGCCTTACAAAATGTATTTCTTAAATAATAATAGTTGAAACTCCTTAATCCACAGGCTACAGAATAGATGTGTTAGTGGGCATAAAAATGACATTCATGTCCTTGTAAATCCCATCAGACTTCTTGGGTAACCAGACACATGTCAATGAGTAGTATTATTTTGAAAGAAATCTTTTCTTTTTGAGCAGTAGGTCTCAACAGTGGGCTTACAGTATTTAGTAAACTATGCTATAAACAGATATGGTATGATGCAGATTTTGTTGTTCAATCTATAGAGCACAGACGAAATAGATTTAACAGGATTCTTAAGGGCCCTAGGATTTTTTGAAATGGTAAATGAGCATTGGCTTCAACTTCAAGTCACCAGCTTCAGAGAGTCAGCCTGTCCTCTAAAGCCAGGTATTGACTTCTCCTCTCTACCAATGAAACTCCTATATGTCATCTTCTTTCAATATAAGGCTGTCTCATCTCCACTGCCACCTTCAACAATGATCTTAGCTAGATCTTCTGGATAACTTGCTTCAGCTTCTACACCAGCATTTGCTGGTTCACCTTGCACTTTTATGTTATAAAGACAGCATCTGTCTTTAAGCCTTGTAAATTCACCTCTGCTAGCTTCAAACCTTTTCCCATGGTTTTCTCACCTGTCTTAGTCTTCATCAAATTCAGGACAGTTAGGTCCTTGATCTGAATCAGGCTTTGGCTTTATAGCTGGTTTCATCTTCTATCAAGACCACTAAACCTTTCTCCACATCAGCAATAAGGCTGTTTAGCTTTCTTATTTATGTATTCACTAGAGTAGCACTTTGAATTTCCTTCAAGAACTTTTCCTTTGCATTCACAACGTGGTGTTTGACACAGGAGGCCTAGCTTTAAGCCTATATCGGCTTTTGATATTCTTTCCTAACTAATGTTAGTCATTTCTAGCTTTTGATTTAAAGTGAGACACGTGTGATTCTACTTCTTTCCTGAACACTTGGGGGCTACTGTAGGGTTGTAAATTGGCCTAATTTCATGACTGTTGTGTCTCAAGGAATAGAGAGGTGCAGAAGAGAGAGACAGTGGAAGACTGGTCAGTGGAACAGTCAAAATATATGCAACATTTACCAACTAAGCTTAGCATTTTATATGAATGCAGATCATGGTACCCTAAAACAATTAAAACTTGAATATCACCAATAACCATAACATATATAATAATAATGGAAAGGTTTAAAATATGAGACAACAAAATAAAAAAACTGCAGGCCAATATCACTGATGAACATAGATGCAAAAGTCCCCAACAAAATACTAGTAAACTATATCCAGCAGTATATCAAAAAGCTAATTCACCACAATCAAGCAGGATTTATCTTTGGGATGCAAGACTGGCTCAACTTACATGTCAATAAATGTCATTCATCTTATAAATAAAACTGAAAACAAAAACCACATTATCATCTCAATAGATGCAGAAAAGGCTTTCAATATAATTCAACATCCCTTCATGTTAAAAACCCTCAACAAACTAGACACTGAAGAAACGTACTTCAAAATAATAAGAGCCATCTATGACAAATCCACAGCCAATATCATACTGCACGGGCAAAAGTTGGGAGCATTCTCCTAGAAAACCAGAATAAGAACAGGATGCCCTCTCTCACTACTATATTCAACATAGTACTGGACATCCTGGACAGATCAATTTGGCAAGGAAAAGGAACGAAAGGCAACCAAATAGGAAAAAATGAAGTCAAACTATCCCTGTTGCAGACTATATGGTTCTCTATCTAGAAGTGAATGTTCTTAATGCCATCTAGAATGGTGAATCCTTTCCAGAAAGTTTTCAATTTAGAACGATATAGTTCTCTACCTAGAAACCTTATAGCATCTGCCCCAAAGCTTCTTGAACTGACAAACAACTTTAGCAAAGTTTCAGGAAACAAAATCAATGTACAAAAATCAGTATCATTCCTATATACAAACAATATCCAAGCTGAGAGCCAAATCAAGAATGCAATCCAATTCACTGTAGCCACAAAAAAGGAATAAAATACCTAGCAATGCAGCTAAACAGAGAGGTAAAGGATCTCTACAGTAAGAATTATAAAACACTGCTCAAAGAAATCAGAGATGACGCATAAAACATTTCATGCTCATAGTTAAGAATAATCAATATTGTTAAAATGGCCATACTGCCAAAAGCAATTTACGGATTCAATGCTATTCCTATCAAACACCAATGACATTATTCATAGAATTAGAAAAAAAACTACTTTAAAATTGATATGGAACCAAAAAAGAGCCTGAATAGCCACAGCAATCCTACGCAAAAAGAACAAGGCTGGAGGCACCACGTTACCTGACTTTATACTACAAGGCTACAGTAACCAAAACAGCATTATACTGGCAGAAAAAAAGATACACAGACAAATGGAACAGAATAGAGAGCCCAGAAATAATGACAAACACCTACAACAATCTGATCTTCAACAAAGTCAACAAAAATAAGCAATGAGAAAAAAGACTCCCTATTCAATCAGTGGTGCTGGGATAACTGGTTAGCAACGTGCAGAAGATTGAAACTGGATCCCTTCCTTAGACCATCTACAAAAATCAACTTAAGATAAATTAAAAACTTAAACATAAAACCTAAGACTATAAAAATACTGGAAGATAACCTAGTAAATACTGTTTTGGACATAGGACCTGGCAAAGATTTCAAGACAAAGATAAAAGTAATTGCAACAAAAACAAACACTGACAAATGCGACCTAATTAAAGAGCTTCTAAACAGCAAAAGAAACTACTAACAGAATAAACTGACAATCTACGAGAGAAAATATTTGCAAACTACGCATCTGACAAAGGTCTAATATCCAGAATTTATAAGGAACTTAATAAGCAAAAAGCAAAAATCCCATTAAAAAGTGGGCAAAGGAGATGAACAGACACTTCTCAAAAGAAGACATACACATGGCCAATAAGTATATAAAAAATCCTCAATATTACTAATCATTAGAGAAATGCAAAGAAAAACCGCAATGAGATATCATCTCACCCCAGTCAGAATGACTATTATTAAAAAAAAATAATAACAGATATTGGCGAGGCTGTGAACAAAAGGGAATGCTTCTATACCACCGGTGGGAACGCAAATCAGTTCAGCCACTGGAGAAAGGAGTGTGGTGATTTCTCAAAGGGCTCAAAGCAGAATTACCATTCAACCCAGCAATCCCATTATTGAGTATATACCCTAAAAAATATAAATCATTCTACCTTACAGACAAATGGATGTGCAAGTTCATCACAGCACTATTCACAATAGCAAAGACATGGAATCAACCTAAATACCCATTGATGGTAAGATAAAGAAAATATGGTACATATATACTATGGAGTACTCTGCAGAATAAAATCCTATCCTTTGCAGCAACATGGATGGAGCTAGAGGGCATTATCCTAAGTGAACTAACAGGAACAGAAAATCAAATACTACATGTTCTCACTTATAAGTAGGAGATAACCACTGAGTACATAAGAACACTAAGAAGAGAACAACAGACACCAGGGCCTACTTGAGGGTGGAGGGGAGGAGGAGGATGAGGATCAAAAAACCGCTTTATATCAGGCACTACACTTGTTACTTGGGTGGCAAAATATTCTGTAAAGCAAAGCCCCGCAACACGCAATTTACCTATATAACAAACCTACACATGTACCCTTGAACCTAAAAT
Source organism: Cacajao melanocephalus (assembly GCA_963573385.1). Taxonomy (NCBI): domain Eukaryota; kingdom Metazoa; phylum Chordata; class Mammalia; order Primates; family Pitheciidae; genus Cacajao; species Cacajao melanocephalus. The sequence continues at coordinate 29,752 of CAUYLG010060681.1, forward strand.
AAAACTTTAACAAAAAAAAGTTTAAAATCACATTTAGAAAAAAATAAAACATTGTGAGAGTTACCAAAATATGACACAGAGACATGAAATTAGCACATGCTATTGAAAAAAATGGTACCAATAGACTTGCCTGATGTAAGGTTGCTACAAACCTTTAATTTGTAAAACACACAGTATCTCAGAAGCACAATAAAGCAGAGCACAATAAAATGAGGTATGCTTATAAATAACAACAGTTACAAAAAGGGGTAAAAACTGAACATAGTACATTATATAGCTCTGTTGCAAATGTTGACAGAGTAATAATAGTGTGGTATCAATATATTGGAAGGATGGGAAGAGAAAAAAGAAAAACAGAAAATGATGGAAGGGAAGAAAAGTATTATTTTCTTTCATAGTAGAAAGACATTATGTAATTAAAATTTAAAAGTCAGGAAATGGTAGTGAGAAATTTGTGTGGGGTAATACAGAGGAAAATAAAATGAAATACAATAACAAAAAGTTGAAAGCAGCTGTCTGTGGAGAAGACTAAGGAATGGAGAGAGGTATCTACTTTTCACTTTAAACATAACTTTGACTTTTTAAACTATGCACACTTACTACTTTTAGAAACATTTTAAATTACTTGAATGAAGCAAAACTGCATGAATCAATGTTGATAACAAATCAAAATATGTTGGGCATAAAATGAAAACTGTAGAAAGTTCACTATTGATGCCATTTATACCAAGTTTAAATACAGAAAACCAAACAAAAAGAGGGAAGTGTGTACTCTAAAGTTAAGCAAACTGGAAGACCTCTACTTACTAGTAATGACATCATGGGTAAATGAATGACCGGCTCTTAGCTACAGCTTTCTCATGTACAAAATAGAGATAACAATAATACCTACATGATTATGTTTGTTTTGTAAATTAAATGATATAATACACACAAAGTACCTGGTTCACAGTACACGCCTAATAATGTGTTATTATTTTTCTCACTTTTCAACTTTTGTATAATGAATATGTAAATTTAATTCAAAAATGTTTTTCTAAAATGTCAACACACTCCTTGAATTAGGAAGTTGTATCTATTCTTTGTTCTAACATTTGAATGCTTTTAAAGGAATAGCTTAGCCTCAATTATACCTCCTTTATGCTGATCTCACACACAAATAAACACTGGACCAATATATAAAGAAGTATCAGCTTGAAGAAGTGCCCTGATCTCCTCCTCTGCTTCTATTCATTCTATAGATATTGGCCATTCATTAGGTTTCAAGGAATGGTATAAGAAGGTATGGGGACTATAAAGATGCAAAATGCATGGTCACTATGCTCAAAGAGCTTACTGTAATCAGGAGAGGAAAGCAGAGAGGAAACAAGCAAATGCTGCCACAGTATGACATGACATGTCATGATTTTGAAGTTAGGCAGTCTGGGGTTCCAATCCTACAACTGTGTTTTGGGGAAAATTTCTCAAACTCTTAAGTTCCAGTTTCCTATGTAAAAATCTGAAGAACAGAAATTGCCTTGGAAAGTTGCCTAACAGGATTATAGCCTTAAAGCAACTATCATGTGACTTACAGTATGTGCTCAATATTTGGTAACTCTTGGTCCTATTAAAGTTATTGTAAGAGATACCTTCTAAAATGAAAAATTCAGGGGAAAACCTTTGTACAAGTCTGTTTTACTACGAAAAACATTCACAAAAATGCACAAATGCTACGCAGATTCATAGGGAGAGAATCTACTTTCAGATAAGACAAACTAATGAATCTTTTTAGTGGAGACACTGGCATTTTAAATATCATCTTCCATAAATCTTAAGACACACTTTCATGTTTTAACATCTCTGAAGCTGGGTGTATCTGGCAATGATGGTGTGTCAGTTTAATTGGCAACATTTTTTCTTAGTGGTACATAAATTAATAACACACCTAAGATTCAGTGAAGTAGAGTCCATAGGGATGAAGAGAATTCCACAGAATGGCAATAGCAAATGCAGAGTACTAGGCATGAATGTTAGCACACATAGCTCAGGTTGGCTGGCGTGTCATATACAAAGAGGAGTTAGGAAGCAAGACTGAAAAGGCAGACTGTTCCATTAGTTGTTTTTTTACCCCATGTCTCATGATCACATTATTTTACTATTTCTGTATGGTATATCTTGGTATTTGGTAAGATAAATTTACCCTTAGTGTTATTCAAAATTATTTGGCTCTTCTTGCTCTTACTTTCTCATGTCAATTTTAAATCAGATTGTCAAATGTTGTAAAAAGAAAATGCTAGTTGGGATTTTAATTGGAATTGTATTGAATTTAATGGATTAATTTTGAGGAAGTTTCGATTCAATCATAGAAATTTCTATTTAATCATAGAAATTACAGAATAAACTACAGAACAGAAATTCCTGTTTTTCCATCCAAAAGCATAACACTGCCCTCTATTTATTTAGATCCGACATCTTTCAACAAAATTGTATAACTTTTTCCATAAAGGTCTTACAAATCTTTTATTGGACTTACTCATTGGTATTTTGGTAATTGTTATTGCAAATAATGTTTGAATTACATTCTGTAAATTGATGGCATATTAAGCAATCTCAAGTATATATGGTGAGTCAATTAATATTAATGTTTAATCTTGCTTTTCTGTATGTTGATATAGATCACAATTTAAAAATTAACAAAACATTGCCATGATATACGGAATATTAAAACTGCAAAGTCAAAACAAAACTTCATACTACATATGCAATGCCATTTAAAATAATTTAAAAAATAGATTTAAATTGTCCTGGAAAGAACACAGCATCCAAAACTACTCTCATGTAGATTATACAATACATATAAAATGTTGGATTATTAAATATTGGACTAGTCCCATTTCTACAACTGTGAAATAAATGATATGAGTGGTAATGATATCAAAACAATTATTCTCACCCATCTTAATGATTACATTCTGTCAACTCTCAACTGCTCACACCAACAGAGAGAAACAATGATACACCCAACAAAAATCACAGTTCACTTAGGTGAATTGGAGGTATGCTAAAAAGTTAGATGTCCTCTAAGGTTCTAAGTATTCAGAAAAGCCAGGTCATCATCTGCTCTACTTTTCCTTAAAACAACTTCACTGATCACAAGACAGCTGGTGGAAAAGAACTAAAATTACTGGCAGGAGAAATGAATCCAAGACAGTTTCCTTAGAGCATAAAATAGGCTCTATGCAGACATTTAATTTTTTCAAGATTTCTTTAACCTAAGTTCTAAGTTCTCCTTATTGTTATTACCCTTTTTTTAGAGGAATATTAACAAACTGAAAAAAAAATGAAAATAATGAAGTAAGTTTGGGACCAATACGCTAATGTCCAAATTGCCATGTCTTGACCTCCAGATCTCAAGACATCCAACTGCACACTTGGACATTCCTAACCAAGTGTTCTCTGACATCTCAAATGAGACATGTTTACTACTGAAGCCTACCCATTCCCAAAACTATGTCCTCTTTCCATTAATCCCTATGTCAGTGACTAGCAGTTCAAGCCAGAAACCCAGCAGTCAGTCTTGAGTACTGCAAAAAACATTCTGAACCCAACATACAATTAATCATCAAGACTTGCTGGCTGACTCTACTTCCTTAATAACTTCTTTACTCTTACTATCGCTGCCCTCAGTTCAGGTGGTCATCATTTCTTTACTGTACTGTTGCAGTAATTCCTTTAATTGGTCCTTCTATCTCCATCCTTTACAGAATGATCAGAATAATAACTCAAAAATGTAAACAGATGTATGTATGTTACTCTTCTATTCAAAATTATTTAATGCCTCCCCAATGCTTACAGGATAAAATCCAAAATTGTTAGAATATCATCCAAAAAGCTTTTATAGTCTGTATCTCTAGTTAGCCTCATGGTCCACAGTCTGTTCTTCCTGATCTTGCTCTCTAAATGGCCCCCAGACCCTTGCAAATACAGCTCCCTCAACCTAAAATCCCTTCTTTATTTTCTACTATCCACGTGGAAATATTCTTCAAATCTTTATAAACTAGCTGAGGTATCACGACCTCACAAAAAACCTCTGAACTCCCAAGAAGGCGTAAGCAATACTCTAAGTTTCTTTTCAATTATGCCTTATTACATAGCACTTAGAACATCACATTTTAATTCTCTATTAATGTCTTTCTCTTCCTAAATAATATTTCATTGGGAAATACTGAGACCTAGTATAGTGTCAGTATTTATTAGACATTGTAAAAATACTTGTTGAATAGAAACAGTAAACCTATATTAGTTTCTTATTAGTCTGAAAATATGGTTATTGCTGATACTTTAAAATATTTCTTGGTAGGAATCATTACATCTTTCAGGAAGGATTTCTCATTATAAAGTGAAATATTGTAATACTGAGTTATTTTAGAAAATTGAAATATTTTACACTAATTTTAGTGGCCTATTCATAAGAAACTAGTGAAAGCTTTCACATCTAAAATAAAGTGTGAAAACTGTGAATTCCATAAGTGAAGACATTCTCAAATATGGGGAAAGGCATAATTTTATTCCTAGAAAATAATATTGGAATACTTCTGTTTCCTCTATAATTTCCCTAAGTTTTAAGTCTCTACCTGATCCTATACAACTTTTAGGAAATCATATACAATTTCCAAAACAAAAATATAGCTTCAAAATTATAAACCTAAAATGAAGATTATATGTTTAAGTAACTTCCCCAAATAAATCAGACTTGCTTGCTAAATCATGGTATATTTCATAATCAAAAGATGAAACACTGTAAAAAGCAAACTGTTTTTGCTGTTGTTAATTTTACCACTGCACAAATTATTTACAAACAGTGTTAACAAGGATCTCACTGGGAAGTAATGTATTTTGGCCAGACATGGTGGCTCATGCCTGTAATCCCAGAAGTTTGGGAGGCCAAGGCAGGCAGATCACTTGAGGACAGGAGTTCAAGATCAGCCTGGTAAAATCCCATCTCTACCAAAAACACAAAAATCAGCCGGGCGTGGTGGCACATGCCTGTAATTCCAGCTACTTCGGAGGCGGAAGCACAAGAATCGCTTGAACCCAGGAGACAGAGGTTGCAGTGAACCGAGATCACACCACTGTACTCCAGCCTGGGCGACAGACAGATCAAGACTCTGTCTCAGAAAAAAAAAAAAAAAGGAGAAGTAATGTATTTCAATCATTAAGATAAAAAATTCAAAGCAGACATGATATCAAACAAATACAGATTGTCAAATCTATACTTATTTCTAACATAAGCATTCAACCAAAGAAAGAAAACAATATATATGAACAGTATTTTGAAAAGATATACAATACATATATATATTCTTACTGACACTAGCGTTCAAAATACAAGTTCTAACCCCAAAAAGGATGAATTCTTATTACTGTATTATCTGAAGTGTATACTTTTTGTAATTCCTAATAGCTGTAGGCTCCTAAAAAAAATACTTTCTGTTTTATCATCTAAGCTAATATTAACATTACTCAGTGTTCTCATTCATTATAAATATTTTTATGAATTTCTGAGGAGAACTGCCTAGGTTCAGAAGTTTATATCCTAACAGAGACTTTTAACCTTCATATTACAATGCCAAATGATGAATAAAAATCTCATACTGAAGAAATCAAATTTAACTCTCTCTTCTCTTGACATTTGTATCCATCGACATTCTTCCTCCAAAAACACTGAAAGCAAATTGCATAAAGGTAAATCTTTACTTTGAATATGGCTAGAAGTGATGAGAAAACTAGAGACAACAAATATAGAAACAAGTTAAAAAACAAAATAATCCAAATCTAAGACATTATTAGTCATTAGCAAATCTATTTCTGCAATAAACCTTGTTACAGAATGACTTACTTCATATCCACAGTTGTTCTTTAAATCCACCTACTAATGCTACTATATTCAACCTATCTTTAAAACAAAAACAACTATCTTAGGTCTTCATTTTTAAATTTAAAAGTCTACTTATACAGATAAGGTGCCAATTTATTCTTTGTTCTTAATATAAGTATTTATATTTCTTTAAAAAACACATATTGGTTAATAGTTATTTAGAGTGGCATTACTTTAACACAATGCAGCAACAACTTTAACAAAAAAATATTTATATACAAGTGCACTTTTTTAAACTCTGAAGGATGTATTTTTACTGAAACTGTACACAATTTGATTCTTAGTTACTAAAATTTTAAACAAAATATTTTTCAGTCAAAAAAAGATTTTCAATTAACATTAATTTGTGATATTTTGCTACAAGAAAAAAACTTTTAAGAACTTTCTCCCAAATTCATGTACTTTTCCAAATTTTGAAATATCATAAATTATTCATTTTAATATTTTTAAATATTAAAAATAATAACATTGAGTATTTAATTCTCATATGTACCTATATACAGAGTACACAATACCATGTAATGTTCTAAGCACATTGTGTATATACTAACACATTTAATCCTCACAGTAATAACATAAATACTGTTAAAATTCCCATTTTACTGAAGGGCTAAGGAATTAAGTTGTTCAAGGAGACAAAGTAGCAGAGCTAAGAACTGAACACAGGTAGTTTTGCTCCAGAGTCCATACTGTTTACTACATTATACAGACTGCTGCATGCCAAGCACTGTCCTTAAGACTTGAAATTGACATATCAAACAAATCAGTCACTGTTTTCAAAGAGTTCACAACTATGAATACACACATAACCAACAAACCTTCTAGTAATAAGAGATCTTCCAGTAACACAATCCAATTGCTAGTAGAGCTCAAACCAGTATGATTAATTCTTAAAGTAACACTTCACAAATGTGCCCTGTGCTTCAGGTCTCAAAAGGTAGGAAGAGGAAGGGGAAAGGAAAAAAGTAAGGCTAAAAAGGTCAACTGGAACAAGACTATAAAAGTCCTAGTGAATGACATTCTAAGGAATTTAGATTCAATTGTGTAGCACATAGTCAAAAGCCATTAAAGAATCTTTAAAATGATAAGCGAAGTGTTTTAGTAGGAAAATTAAACAAAAACAAAACAAAAAAACAAACAAAAAAAACCTTTCAGTGCTAGTAAGAATATGATGGAGCATGAAAGAGATTGGAGACAGTAACATTAGTTAATTCAATTACTCAACATTACACAATAAGCTCTCTGGAATTGTCAGAGAGATGAAGAAGACTGAAATAGGATAGTTGTGAAGAGAAGAGAAATAATAAAGTTATTTCCAAAGCTTAGACACTAAATTTTCAGGAGAAAGATAAGAGATAGGGAAGAATCAAGACTGAGCCTCAAGTTTCTAGAATAGAACACTAGGAAGAAGTGAAGACATTAAGTGGATAAGGAAAAAGCAACGGGAATCAAGGGGAATCAGGATATGATTCATAATTTGAAACAATGTAATACAGCTGACACTACAAGTCTTCATTTTTATATAAAAAATCAGTGACTGTTATGAAACAAAATACTAATGTAAGTTTCTTAAACTTGTTTCTTTTTGCCTTATTTATAACTATTTTCTTTCTAAGAATACATCTAAGTACTGAATAATTTGTGTTTAAAAAGTACAACCTAAAATAAAAAAATCAAGCTCACTAAAACCCAAAAGCACTGATTTATTTACTGTACATTATTAATATATGAGGGTTAAGACTTTGATACAGCTGTAGCCTCACTTTGATGTCAGGAATGAAGAGAAGTATCAGAGTTGCCTTCTATATCTAGTCTTGAATACACATTATTAGTATCTTTGAGATCATGAAATGTCATTTTATACTTTTTTTGCTTTGCTCTAAGAAAACTGGTAGCTTTATTAATATCTATTTTAAATCTATGATTAAAATAACTTTTAAAATTAATACTTTGTTTATTAATACATACTTCAACTGTAAGTATCCATTTTAAACAAAATAACACATTCAATATGATAAAAATCAAAATTCTAAAATTATATATTAACAAAAATGGCCATTTTTCTTTTTAGTATACCTAATTCCATTGTTGCTCAATTTGATAATACACTTTTTTCCTTCAAATTGATATTAAAGGAAAACAAAAAGTATTTTATTATGTTAAATGTAGCATCATTTTCTGAAATAATAAATCTAGCATGCATAGGTAATAATATATAAATCGCCTATTCTTCAATTGGATAATCTCCACATAAAGCAAATAATCATCTTTAATAACTCCATAAATAAACAGGGTTTATCCTTAACACAGGGTTAAGAGCATTCGCCTCTTTTAAAGGATAACTTATAATTCAGTAATATACAGCAGATTTAGAAACTTAAATAGTAAAGGTAAGTCATTTTATAATCTACAATAGTCAAAGCAGTCTGGTAAATTTTATGAGAGGTAAAGTTTTTAGACATAAGTCCATATTATGACAAAATTATGTAATATATGTAACCTCAGTAATTAAGGAACTTAAGTAACAATTTTTGCTGAATTCACAAATTAATATACTTCAGGTTGGCCAATAGATGGTGCTCAACCTCCATATATAAAGAAAATAAATATCCCAAAAGCATTACCAGTAAAATAAAATTATTTTCAGACTATGTGGCAATTTAAAGACTCAAACATCAAAAACCCAATGTATAAACACCACGTTAATTGTTCATTCTTGGATACCTTCAAAGAGAATTTTAAGAATAATACTGACTGACATATCTATAGAAGACTGCTAAAATTGTTTTCTACATGTTTCTGAAACATTGCTTTCAAAATTGACATTCAGTACTACAAAAACCATTAAGGAACTCAGAAATAAAATTCAAAAAAATGTTTATTCATAACAAATTAAGAAATAATTTAAGTCATTTATCCCAACTTAACTTATACTTTAGAATTCTTATTAAGTAAGCATTTAACATTCTCTCACTTTGGTAGAAATGTAGTTTTTATAACAAACCTAAAAAAACAAAACTAAAAAATTGAGCAAAATCAGAATCCTTGTATCTTCAGAAATTCACATTTTACGGCACTATATTCTTCATTTATAAAAATAGCATATGACCCAACTGACTGAATTCTAAATGTAAGCTACAATCACCAAAAGCAATGCAATTACTTCTTAATAGAATAATGATAAAGCAATTACTCCTGAATTGCCACAAATACCCATGTAGGGTTTATATCATACAATATTAATTTACTATTATATGACTAATCTATTTTTCTTTTTGGGGGAGAAAGAAACAAAGTACCACAGAAATTCTACAAAGTAAGCTCCATATGATAGACAATGCCCCAACAATAATTTTTTGTATTGAAGTTATAGTCTTTTTGCTACTTCTTACTACTATGTGAACAAGACATACAGAATTTGGTTTCCAAACATCCAAATAAAGAACAGAAGGCACTGAGAAAAACTGTTTTTGTATAAAATCTGTGCATAGAAAAAGCTGTTTCTTTCTACTCCACTAGGCAAAGAAGATCAATAAAGCAAGACAGTCAAAGATTTAAACCAAAATCTAAACAAAACAACTTCAATAGGCTTTAAATTTTACTGAAAACATCTAAAGCCCTAAGTTTTTCTTTATAAAAATTAAATTCCACTAATTTGGCTAACAGTGTTAAGAAAAAAATCAACAGAAATTCAGTCTGAAAGATGGGAAACAATGTTGTAACTGTAAAAATATGAATCATTTTTTAATAGTAAAGTTCTCGACCAACACAAAACACAGTTCATCCTTTGATACAGTAATATACTATCTTCCTTGTATAGAATATTAAAGTATCAAAGTCTTACAATTCCTAATTCATTTAAATTTTAAATCCACGTTTATTTATTCACTATTCTTAACCACTAATCAAAAACCTAATTTAATTCATACATATTTTCAGAATGAAACAAAAAATAAAAACCTAACACTTCAGCATTTAAAATATATTTATTCTTGCAGTTTTTAAAATGAATTTTTCCATATCCATATTAAAAGTATACCACATCGATTTAAATAATAATATTAACTTTCAGTTTCACATATAGTGCCAGTATTTATTAGAAGAGTAAACACTTTTTCCTGTATTACCTAAGTCCCAATATGGACACCTCATTTCAATATGAGTACATATCTGAAAAAAAAAAAGCCCCAAATTTTTACTGCTATTGTAAAACACAGTCTGATTTATAACAGTTTTCAAAATTATTTAAAATTGCTAAAAACCTGTCAGGGTTCTATCAAGTTTGTTTTCTTTTAAACAAATGGCAGAGTTGGACCTTTATATCTTTATGACATATATACACGATAAATTCCCAATCTGCACCTAGTTTAAAGCTCCTTAGGGCAAATCCCTCTCTTCTATTTCCTAACTAAACCTGAGGTTTTCACTCACCCATCTCCAACCCCAAGATACCATTAAAGTACATTTTGTACATACACAGTACTATTTTCAAACTACTTTTTCATATCCATACAAGCAAATTTACATTACACAAATATGTACTAAAAAACAAAGACTCACTAGTTTATAGAGATAGAAAAGTGCTTAAATCACAATGTAAAAGTTACTGAATAAAGAAAGAAAAGAAAACAGGTGGGCTAATATCCATATAATCCTTCAATTTTAGATAAAGATATATTTTTCCAGAAAATCTCCCTCGCTTTTTATGTTCCAATAAATTGCTATAATGAATACGTATGCTTCAAAATGTAAAAATTACAAATTTAAAATTTAAAAAAAGGCCAGTCTGCCCCTGTTCATGATTGGCTGCTTGTCCAGTAAGGCCTGGGTCCCTAGGTAAGTTATCCACTCTGCAGGAGCTGATTGAAGCAGTGCATTTGAAATTCAGAAGGCTCCAGGAGGAACTAAATAGCGTGGACACAATAACACGATAAAATGTCAGTCGAGAATCTGAAAAAAAGGGTAGATGCCATGGAAAAATCATTAGATATTTCTTCCCGGAACATCTAAAATGACGGGTAAATAAAGGTAAATGTCCAAATCTAGATCCTACATTTAAAAGTTTCAGAAAATTAATTTCTTAAAGTTTAAAAGGAGTATGTCCATTCTTATGGACAATTCTTGTTACAATTTTCAGTTTATAAAATTTTCAAAACCAGAAATAGATGATTATGTATCAGCAGCTCACTTGAGATTTTCATTAGCATTTTAGAATAATCACTGCTTATACAAATGATTTAGTATTTATATGTCTGACTCAAAATCTTTTATGAACTTAAAAAGTAAAACAATTTTCAAAAGTTTTACTCATTGATACTAAAGAACTCCATTTACTTGATTAAAAAAATAGAGCGGCAAGGAAAAACTCTGTGTGTGTGTGTGTGTGTGTGTGTGTGTCCTTCAATAGTGACCTATGTCAAATATCTCAAATGGAAAATTCTTTTTACAGAAATACATTCAAACTTTTTCTACTTCCATACTTAGTTCAAAGTGGCCCAATTTAGAAACAAATACATGTATTATTTTTTCTTATATTCAATTTTTGGAATTGTTGAACAAATGCTTCCAGAAAGAAATATAATAGTTGTAATTAAATGTGTGAATCCAATTATCTATGGTATTATTTGGATAACTGTTTAAAACTAATGACTATAAAAGATCTTCTTTTTTATATTACTTATCTCCACATAAAGATTTTCCACTGTAAAATTTAACCATGTTTTATATACAGAAGAAATGGTTTTATTTCACTATGGCAGCAATTTGAGAAAACCTGGAGGGCAGCTCCTAGACCTAAAAATTATTCATTAGTATGAAATAACTCACTTAGCTTTTTTAATTCACCCACAAATAGAAAGGTAACAAAGAGAAGAAAAAAATAAAGATCTATATTTTTAGTACCTTGCATTCATAATAATGAAGATCTATACGAAATTGTGTTATATAGGTAAGAGTAAAGTTCTCTGCTAGTTCCAAAAAACTGATGACTCAAAATGATTTAGAATTAAAGATCATAGTAAAATAAAATGAGTATTTAAAAATATGTGTGTATATATATTTAAAGTCTGAAATAGTTTAAAATATAGTCTATAATTAGATCACAGAGTAAAATATAGTATACATACACAGGCACACAATAAAAAGTAACAGACCTACTAAAGTTTCATTTTGTAAAATCAAATTGATTCATGATGTGATTACTACAGCATTTTAATTACAGCTTCTTACTGCATTTTTTTTGTCTCTGAATGTATGAAAATGTACAAAAATACTCAGAGATCTCTGAATTCTATTATTCCTTCCAGTTATTAATTCAGTGGCACTCAGTTTTCTATCATCCAGTCTTAAGATAGAGGGGATATATATGTATACAGATGAATTAAGTGATAAAAACCTAAGATGAACTCAAGAGCTTTAAAAATGCATATTAATAAAAAGAAGTTTTAAAAACAATGCAAGTCATTTTTTCATAGAGAACTTTTGGCATCATTTGAATCCAAAACAATTTTAGGTCAGTAATTTTACTAAATTTAACACATTTACAACAGCTTATCAAAGCTGCAAGATTCTTACATCTTTCTCATACAGCACTTGCAGCTACATTTCTAATGGGAAAAAATTAAATATTATGCTAACTGCTACACAGTTGAATGCAACAAAAATGAACTGTGGTTAAGATCCAGGGGGACTTGTTTTAAATTGCAGTACCATAGGTCTAATCTCCAGGAAAAAAAAGGCAAACACTGGAGAAATAACACTTATTCTTGGATGAAATGTGAATGATGAAATTTTATCATTTCTGGAAAATGTATATTAGTTATTGGTATAAATGGTGTGCATTAATAACTATCCACTAAGAGACAGGGTTTTTCCATTTAGGACAACCATCAAAAATTTAGAATCTAAAAAAGTTCAGCACATTAATCTCCAGAATTATAATTTCTATAAATTTTATAGATGCCTATCATATCTATAAATGCCTATTATGATTTTTAACTGATAATAACAAAATTCATTATGTCTCATTCTTAATGGGAGATATACGTATTGACATAATATAACAGGATAACTAATTTTAAGAATACCTCCTAGTAGGACAGGCAATCCAACCATTTCTCATGTCGTGATTGGAATATGACATTTCTGTGCGCCAACCCATCATATGTCTTTCTGAAAAACATGCCACAAATGTGGACCAATCAATAAAGTAATTGGTCAAGTCTCCTTTATCTGAAAATATATATCTCATCCAATGCAACTAAATTGACACATCCAAGGAAACACAAAGTGTATACTAAAATCAAGACAAAGATAGTGTAATGATTATCCCAAGTAAATATAAAGTCATAACTAGTCAAAAATACTTCCATGAATACACCAATATATCGTAACCGAAGAACAGTTTCTTTCCAAAACAAGGGTAATAGGGTTCACCTCCAGGTTACAGAATGAGTGCTTCAAACAAAATCCCAAAGTAAAAGAAATATATATTCCTTCCTAATTCTACAGAGTTAAGTCTTTCTAGAAGCCTCTCTAAATGAGTCTATAGCTTAAGGAAATAATCACTTTTAAATTAACCCTTTTAAAACAGAGCATTAGCCTATCATTGCCTAGGGTTGAGAGAAATCCTGGAAAATTAACAGATACTTAACAACATGTAATTCTACACACAAAGCACGAAAAATTTCTTTTAATCAAACAGTTGTAATTAAGATAATTTTCCTCATCAAACCCTTAACCTAATTGAACTGTTAATTTAACTATATTTAAATAATACTTTAAGGAACGAAATGTTTTGTATTTTCTTGGATATTTTAATATAAAATGTTCATTCAGCCACCGACATTTATCCTTTATGTATATACTAACAGAATTTTCAACAATGTAATCTATGGAATTTACATACAGATATGCTCCATTTTCTAAAGAAAACCCTAAATTGAAAGACAAATCAGTGATAATTCATAGTCCAAAATAATTTTTATTTATAAAAAAGAAAAGCCATATCATTTAAGCCAAAAATGTAACAAATAATGAACATGTAACTCCATACATAAAGGTGATTTACATTCACTTCCTAAGTAGAGTACCTAACACATAAAACTGCAAACACTAACATTTTAAGAAAACTGAACATGAAATTATATAGCTTCACCATTACATTTAAGCCCTTGGTCCAAATCTAGTTTGTGTTCATAACAAACATTACAAAATGCTAAAGTTTTAATATACTCTTCCTAAAGCTCTAAAAGATCATAAGACTTGTATATACATATATAAATGTTTCAAAATTTAGTCCCTCTACTAGCTCTGAATTAGAGTATAGGGAATAAGTAACAATCATATAGTAAACCATAATGTATGACTAAAAACGTGCTGCAAAATGCATATATTGCCACCATAAATGTTAACTTAATGAGACACCAGAACAAATTTCTAGTCCCAGTTCAGTTTTTCTTGACCATATCACTTCCTCCAAAACACACACACACACAGACACACACAGACACACACACACGGTCAATACTACTCATTCCCCTTTTTCATATGTTGATTTTCCAATTTAAGACTAAATGCAAATAAAGACAAGTCAAACTGCTTTCTTTCACTCTGGAAAATAATTCTGAATTTAAAAGAGAAGAGTTTGCCGAACTACTACTTACAACGTATGTATTCTGAAGATTTTATTTCTTACTTCAACTAAAGGCTTCTCCCATTTAAAACAGGGTTTTAAAGTGGAAGTATTTTAACTACAAGTGAAATTTTCAGAGTCTGGTCCAGAGATTATTACCTGGGATCTGTCCAAGTTATCTGCAAGGTCAAAACTATTTTAATAGTAATATAAGAGTAACACATTATTTGCCTTTTCACTCTCATTCTCTCAGTAACAGTGAAATTTTTCATAGACTACATGACCTGTGATAACATCATCACCCCAATGACAAATAGAATGTATGCTTATATATTCAATTTTTCCCATTTTGAATTTCAAATGAAAAAAATCAATAGATATAACAACAAAATCTCTTTGGCATCTCAAATAACTTTTAAGAGTATAATGGGTCCTTAGACCAGAGCTTGAGAATCAGTGAACTAGTGGAAATCAAATACGGCTCTTTATTAGGCGGGGTAATCTTATACTGTGTTTCTTCCAACGAATTTATCTTTCATAGCCCAAAGACATGTATCTCTACCCATTTTAATTTTATTACACTTTTAAAATAAAAACCAATAACCTATGATGGGCATTAAACACTTTGATAGTTGTTTTAAATTTGCAGCAGCCAAAATCTCTATGAAAATTTGTATCTAATACCGTATACTTCTTTAAATCTGCTTTTCTTCAAGTAGCAGCATTGTAGAAAAACTATTTGAATCTTAATTTGAATTACTGATGTACTTCAGAAATAATATGCCAATATTATTTCATTTCAATATTTAGTAATTCAACCCAACAGGTTTATTCAACATTTATGAGTTAACTAAATAACATAATTATCATTTATAATTATCATGAAAAGTTTCCTGATTTCCAAAATTTCTGAACAAATTTGAAGGATATAATCACTTTCAGTGACGATTTCCCCTACTTAAATGAAACGAAGATTAGTCAGATAAGTAAATAAACAAATACACCAATCTGCTTTAATTTTGCCCTTTGGGTTGCCAAGAACAAAAATAAACTGAAATCAACTTCAGAAAAAGAGAATTTCTTACAATTATCAATGCAAGAATGAAAAAGCCTAGGCACCAAGAAATCTTTCTCTCTCTCCCTCATTTGGAATTTCTACCTCTCATAATCAATCAATATTCCTTTTCTGTTACCTCATATCTCAGCCTTGTCCATACTGGATTAAAAACTAAAAACCATTTACCTCCCTGGAAAAAGGGAGATCTCTTCTTTATCCTTCTCTACAGTAAGAATAAAACTTTTCCATGAGGGACCAATACTCTACTGAATGTCTAACACAATAAAACTTTTATATTAGAAACTGATTCTATTTCTCAATTTCCAATTCTTAAAAGAAGAATCTAGGAAAAGGTAAACTTTTTGAGCTTTTATTTCTCCATAGGAACAATGAGGATATAAGATCTACCTCATAAAGCTGTCATAAATCAATAGAAAAAAGGGCAAAGAGAAATTGTTAGCAGGAAAAAATGAGTGCATATGGCATGCTCAGAAAACCAGATGTGGATTTGGCTAACACAGAGTGGGTTATTAAGGACATAGTAAAACTAAGGTTTGCTACCTCATGTTCTCACTTACAAATGGGAGATGAATCATGAGAACACATGGACACATGGTGGGGGATCAACATACACTGGAGACTGTTGGAAGTGGGTGATAGGGAAAGCACCAGGGAAGAATAGCTAATAGATGCTGGGCTTAATAGCTAGGTGATTAGATGATCTGTGCAGCAAACCACCATGGCACAGGTTTACCTACGTAACAAATATCCTTCACATGTATCCTGGAACTTAAAAGTTGAAGGGGGGAGGAGGAAGAAGTGAGGTTTGCTAGGCATAAGTGAAGCCAAAAGAGACATTGTCAAGTATGCTAAGAAGTGTGGCATCTCCATCTTGCACGAGAGGAAAATCACATAAAGGCTTTACCCAAGAATGGGAACACAAAAGAAGAATATAGTGACAGAAGAAGATGGTTAAGAATACAAGTTCAGTCCAATTAGAGTTTTGGGCATGCTCAGTTTGAACTGAAAATAAAGAGAAGACTAAGAAAATTGCTCAACAATCTCAGCAAAAAGGGAGTGAAGTCAGAACACTGTCAGGTAGTCCTTTGAAACTGTTTTTGAACAATCTAGACAGAAAGAAACATCTATCTGTTTTAACTCTCCAGCCCTGAAAATAAAAGTTCTATAAAACAATGTTTACCCTCACTGTATGATACATTCTGATAGCTTCTTTTCCTTTTTAAAAATGCCAGTTTGGATCTTATAAATTTATATCAAAACCCCATTAGTAGAGTTAGATTAATAATGATCTAGGATACTGTTGTAGTAACCTGAGTAGATCTCCAATATCCAAAGGCTGTTACATTTGGATTTTTAATCTTATCCATACGTGTTTACATAAATGGAAGAGTACATGAATTTACATATTTTAGGAGACCTTTTTTACGTTGGCAGTAAATTTTATACATTTTCTTGAAAAAAAGCTGTGTATTTATTGATATTATAATTCTGTATTTTAGATATATAGGGAAAAATATACTTCCTACTGCCTCAAGTAGGCCTAAAGACTTAATCAATGATGCTGTGAATTACAAACACTGGTGATTATGCATTTAATACAAATTACTAAAGGATATAGGTCTCCAAGAACAACTTTTAGCACACTGTAGTCTAAAACATTATATTTAATAATTTGCTATACAGATGGTAGTGGTTAAGAATATGAATTTTGATGCCATATTGCCAGTTTTCTAACCTTGTACTTGAAATATACTAGCAGTCATACTCCTGAGCTTCAAGTTTCCTCATCTGGAAAATGAAGTAACTACCTTACAGAGATAGTATGAGAATTAAACTAGACAAAATATTTATAGTGTTTTTTAAAGGGTCAGGTTCAAATGTTAACTATTATTATAATTTATCTTTGAACATGTTATCTAGCTTCTCTGAAGTAAAGGTGTATTTCACTGCATGATTTGTCAAGTATCCTATCGTGTTCACTGTAAGAAATACGGTATAGCATTTTTTTCCATCATCGTGTCTACAGAACACAGAGGCATATTTTAACTTGGGTACAATTTGCAAGTCTCATATAAAAAGAAACTGAACCTTCATAGTCTCTCTCTTCACTAATTAAATATCACTTGTGAGCACATTAAAAAAAAAAAGTCCAAGGGTTATCTCTAAATATTGACACTAGCAATTACTCTATACTATTAAATTTACTAATTTAACTTTATTGATTATGCCTCCTTTAATCCCTCCCATTTATTGGTTCTTACACTTCCTTTTTTATGATATACATTATCTTTAGGTATCCATCATGAAACCCAAAAAGTAATAGTCTGAGATTATCAGGTCAAGTACCCCATGCCTCTCACTTGTCCCTCAGTGTATCAATGTGTGTAACACAGGACCTGTTACTGGTATTTATGGTGATGAATTTGAGTCACTAAGAAAAGGTTGTATTATATTGATATTCTCCTTAGGAAGACATTTTTGAAAGATTGTTTTCAAAAAGAAAAAAAGCCTTAAATTTGAGTAAGTGACCTTTAGTTATCTAGTCAAGGGTGTTAACTCTTTTGTAGTATATGTAAAGTCTTGTTTTATTTATATGCTTTTTGAGACAGGGTCTCACTCTCACCCAGGCTGGAGTGCAGTGGTTGAAATCATAGCTTACTGCAGACTCAAACTCCTAGACTCAAGCAATTCTCCTGCCTCAGCTTCCTGAGTAGCTGGGACTTCTGGCATGTGTCACCATGGACACCTAATTTTTTATTTTTTTGTAGACGCAGGGTTTCACTATATTGCCCTGGCTAGTCTTGAACTCCTGGCCTTAAGCAATCCTCCCACCTTGGCCTTCCACAGTGCTGGGATTATAGGTGTGAGCCACTGCACCCAGCCATACCTTGTTTTGTTGTATACCATATCAACCTCTGATTCTGTTTAACATATATATTGCCATTACTGATAGTTCATCTTTGCATAAAGGTACTTCGTTGCTATGAACGACAGGATGTTCTGTTGTATGAAAGAGCCTGTATAACAAATTACCCTTCATCCTGACCCATTAACATAGCTTTAAAATAAGACAGCTAAGGAAAAAGTTGCTTTTTTTTTGAGATATGTTGTTATAAAACATCAAGGAATAAACAAAAGGCGAACCATCAGAAACTTTATAAGCAACTCCAGTTTGCTTTAGGTTTTATCTACGTTTATATGTTATACACAATTTAACAACTTCATTTAAGTAGTGTATAATGGGAGACATAATAAAATATACATACACATTTTCTTACATATTGTATGATCAATGAATACTGCCTCACAGATTCAGGTTCTTGGTTCTGTTTATGTCTACAAATAGAAATACAATCTTGTCCCCATTTTCACTCTAGCTATCCAAAGAAATGCCTACTACTGCTGTTTTTTTACTATTATGACCTTTAAAAAAAATCTTTATGAACTAAAATTAAGGAATGATAAAGAACATTATTGTATTAATAGTAAAAATGACAACAGTAGTAGTACAAATAATAGTAGTAGAAATAATAATAACAAATAATGGTGATTTTCATTTTTTAGTGTCTTGAGTGTATAGGCATTATAAAAAGCATATTTATATATTATCTCATTATAATAATCCTATAAGAAAATATTCCCATGTTACTGATTGGTAAACTGAGGTGCAGAGAGGTAAATAACTTGCCCACAATCACAAAGCTAGTAAGGGTGGAATGGAAATTCAAACCAGTACTATCGTCTTAACAATAGTAAGAACTCTGACTCCTACAATTTTATATTCTGTAGTCAAAACAGCTTTTGCTGAATGGAAATTGTGATAGAAATATTAACTGTAATTTGGGAGGAAAACCTCCCTTATAGATTTTGAATTGGCAATTATTACACAAAACTGCTTTATTACTAAGAGAATCTGAATGAGCACTGTGACACATCAGGTTGCTACTCAGAACAGAATTAACTTTGGCGTTCACTTCCTCCATCCTTTAACTGTAATGATAAGACAACTATTTTCACTTGAAAAGAAAACAAATCAGGTAGCATTAATTTTTTAAAAGTATAGTTGTAAATTTACTAATTTTAAATCATTTCAAAATGGCTAACTTAAGGTTTAGAATAGACAGAAGGAAAAGAGCATTTATACATACTGTAGGTAAGAGTATAAATTGACACAACTATTCTACCTGAGAGGTATCTGCCAATAGATAGCAAATTTTAAAAGCAAGTATCCTCTGGATCCCAAAATTTCACTTTCAGAATATATTTCCAGGAAATAGTTCCAAGAGTAAAAGAAAAAACAAAAAACTGGCACGGCAATAGAGAATTATTACAGGGATGCTTATAATACTGAAACATCAGAAACAATCTAAATATGAAACATAATTAATTGGTTATACCAACTATGACACATCAATACAATGGAAGATCAAAATAGTTTTTTAAAATGATGGTAAAATCTGTATTACTTCACACAGAATAATGTATAAGAGATAGTGTAAATAAGCATAACCCCAAATAACAGAGCATAGCCATTTTAATATTAAAATAAAAACATTTATATCTATACATATATGTATTAACAAGTATGAAATAAAATTGACCAAATTATTAACAATAGATCATGTGTTTGAAAGACCTCTGTAAATGTACACTTTTAAAAAGACATTACTGTGCTGTTTAAATTCCAACCAGCATGCATTATCTTTACTAATCAGAAAAAAGGCCATTTTCATCTTTTAAAAAACAAAGGAAACAAGATGCCTACCAAGGTGTAACTACAATATTCATTACAGCATAACATAGAGAGCAAGAAAGAGAAAATTTAAAATACCAAATAAATTAATATATACATTATTTCCCAGCCATAAATAACTAATGTTCTATTTGATTATTCATCTTAGAATAAAGTTCAAAATATACTAATAAGTGAAGCTATATATACATAAAATATTTTTATAAAATACAACTTGTATTTACACAGAAAACATTCACTCAGGTATAAACAGTGATTGATTTTTGTATTTGGGAGGTGGATTATAGGTAATTTGTGATTTCTGCCATTTGTACTTTACTGTGCTTTCCAAGGTTTCCCCTTTAGCTAGAATGTATTGATTTTGTAATTCAAAAAAGTAAAACAAAGAAATAAAAGGATTCTCTACCCCTCATCTACTTATATTTGCAACAACAAATATTCTATATTCAATACTTCAAATGAAAACAATTCTGTTTAAATTATTATGTTAGATGGCTAAAAATCACTTCTGAAATTGAATATCAAAATACAAAATATTGTTCTATAAGTTAAATATTTAAGGATTTTTAAAGGCAGATGAATTTCCATGCATTAAGAAATGTCTTTAAATAACTGTTTGAAGGTAATTCAGGTGTTCCTAAGCAACACCTTCCTAATCATCTTAAGCAGATGAAGGTCTTCCTATGCATCTGGCATATTTTCTACACAAGATCACAGTTCTACAATTCTGAGGTCTCACAAAACACGTAAGACCTCTGAGTGGACTACATTCTTCAATATATGCAAAAAGATTGCAATGTTAAGGGAAAAGCGCTATCATACTATCCACATATCCTGACCTTTAAAATATTATCTAGCCAATGGACATTTCCTTTTCTACCCAAATAACTTGCCCTCAATTACTAAATGTTTTTACTCTAAGAGCTGCTCTACTCTAAAAAAAAATTTAAATATTCTTTCCCAAATTTGGCCACACTATTTCTACTTAATGATCCTGTCAAGCTATCTGTATCCCAAAAAGTTTAATTATAACAGAAATTGCTCATTTAAACCATGTAGCTAAATAAATAACCCAGCTGTGGTTACAATATATACAACTTGAAATGTTCTAGTAAATTAGTTATACAACAGTTATTTTGAATCAGAACTTTGAGATTTTTTTCAACTGTTTCAAAAAATAATTTAGAGCTAGCTACTTAAAATAAATAGATTATATATGTTAGGAAATTTATTCAATTATTGAAGGGCTCTTCTCTTTTGCCATTTAAGACAACCATTACACCACTACTTAAGCATCATTAATATGGAGTGTAAGTTTCTATTATTTTAAATAAAAGTTAATGTGTGACTGTCAGGGTTCCTTCTTTACACGTCTACATATGAATTGCCTCCAGCCCAACACTGAAGGTCCACAGACAATTTTCCTTCACTACCTGCGATTGCCAGTTGAGATTTAATCTCCTTTCAGCATTTCCTCTTTGTCAAAATGCCAGTAAACTTCTTCAGATAATGACAGCCACTGCCATTCTAGCTTCTAACAGAGAACAATTAATGACCAGTTCAACACAAATAAAATTTGGGACTGAAGGAGAAAAGGGAATGGGGGAAAGGTAAGCATCACTGAAATCACTGCATTCTACCTTCAGTTCGCCAAAGCAGAAAAGTCAACCTACCTACATACTTTATTTTTTTGTTTGTTTTTTGAGATGGAGTCCCACTGTTGTCACCTGGGCTGGACTACAATGGTGTGATATAGGCTCACTGCAACCTCTGCCTCCCAGGTACCAGAAATTTTCCTGCATCAGCATCCCAAGTATCTGAGATTACAGGCGCCCACCACCACACCCAGCTAATTTTTGTACTTTTAGTAGACACAGGATTTCACCATGTTGGCCAAGCTGGTCTTGAACTCCTGACCTCAAGTGATCCACCCGCCTCGGCCTCCCAAAGTGCTGGGATTACAGATGTGCGCCACTGCACCCGGCCTTCTTACATACTTTTTATCACTAATTCTCTTCATGCTTTTACTCTTAATTTGCTTCAAGGAAGTCTGAGTATTCTCCCAAACGTACAATAAATTATTTTGGGTCTCTGAATTCCAAAGATCCACCACTGGTACCATTCCTTGGACGGAGTCTTCCTAAGAGTCTTTTTATTTCATCTCCAAATCTCCATTTGCCATTCTGCATAAGCTTACAGAGAATCTAAAAAAAGATAGATTTGCTCTGATGACAGGAAAAGAGAAAGAAACATTAACACTGTTTTGTGTCTTGCTAGTTGAAGAAGAAAGTGCTCTAGCCAGAAAGAGAATGCATAATAATAAAGGGCTAACAATGAACCTATGAAAGAGAAGAAGAGAGATAAAGGCCCAGAGCCAGGAAATGCTGCATGCATTGTAGGTACTTTTATACAGGAAGAGTTCCAGTTAGTCCCTTTGGCTTTCAAACTATTGTAGAAAACCTATTCTCCAGACCCTGACCCCATCTCCTGCAGCTTCAGCTAGCATACTGCTTGACACTCTATCCAGGTCATTGAAGCTACCATCAGAAGACAGAAATGTGCCTTTGGGACACATTTCTAGGACTCAAAAAGATATATTTTTTTCTATAGAAACATTCTTATAAAAGGTGGCTAGATCTCATAATACATACCATCAATATCATAGCTCATGTAAAAGGCTCTTGCAGAATAGATTAGAAACTCATTACATAAAACATTCCTAGAAAGAATAAGCATCCCTAGTCTTTCTCAACTCCTATAAAAAATATAACTTTAAAAAAATCAACTCCTAGAAGGTTGCTCATTTGTATTTCATGAACTACCTATACTTCTAACTTCCATGTAGAAAGCAATTTCCTTTCTCTGTTAAAAAAAAAAAAAAAAAAAAGAATCTCTTTTTTCTAAACTTACATATCCTGAGTAGCAGATTGCTCGACTGTAGCAGTCCAAGCCATTGCTGGAAGGCAGCCCCAATAGTAGGATGAGAGTAATTTCACACATATCTTCTATTTAAGCAGCCACACATGTTATGACACTGCCCAAATGCCAAAGTATGGTAAAAAAAAAACTCTTATAAACCTAAGTTATACTTGAAAAGCACCTTAAAACTAAAGGAAAAAAAAACCGTGTTATTCTAATTTTAAATTTGTTACTTCCAAGCCAAGGTAATACTATAGCAAAAACAAAATTCTACCCTTAAAAACGCAACTATGTAAATTTTTCACTACTTTAAGGACATACAAAGAAATGAGTCTCACTCTATTATTATCCATAGGGCCAACTTAGTTATTCCATGTAATATATTCACAAATGTATATATTTCTTCCAGGCCCTCTAACTAAACTACTCCAATATTGATAATTTCCAAGTTATCAGCATAGTCATTTCAGCAGTTAAACCATAAGCTAATAACAGTGACTCTGACTTCCTATTTTTAGGTTAGACTGAAGTTACTCATATGAAATAAAATGAATTTAATCAATTACAAATTCCAATTGATAATTACCATCATGTTTTTAAATGACGGGGCATATTTCACACATCATCAAATCTTAGTTATTAAAAATCTGACTGTCCAATGTTCAAGCAGCTTTTATTTCTCCTTCCAACTTCTGCTCTTGGGTCACCTTCACTGCTTACCCATCGAAGAAATAAAGTAATTATAAGAAGAGATGATAAAGTAGACATTTATCTAATCCAGCTTTCTACCTGATCAATGTATGTACTTCCAATCATATAGAAGTATAGATAATCCATTTCTATTAAGAGAAGTACCAGCGATCACAACTTCTCTGGAAGAAGCCTACCTACCACTTATATTTACATCCAGCCTTGGGCATCTGGACTGGATACACATCCTATGGAAGCAGACTTTGCAATTTGAAAAAAAACAGCCCAGCTGCCTTCAAAAAGTAGACACTTAAGGCCATTTAATTTCAACTCTACCTTGTGCCATATAAGAAGTCCACCACCGTGTTGGTGAGGAGAGAATTAAAACAGACAGACCTAGTTCTGTCATTCATTTACAGTAAGCCAACAACTACAAAATAGGCACTTAGTAGCTATTCTAAACTATTCTGCTCATTAACATTTCAGTAAGAGTTGGACAGTAGCAAAAGAAGAATTATCACAAGCTGGTAATCAGGTTTAAAGATTTTTCTTTCAACTATTTACATTTATATATTATCATATTATATTGTCTATTATTCCTCAACCCATTATTAAGATACAGATTATTGTTTCATTTATCAGCCTGAGTGACAAGGAATACCACATATATGAAAGGAGGTAAATATCTGTACATTATAGTCATTTAATGCTCATCAGTTCTAGTCCCAAAGCATATACTTTTGAACAACTAATAAAGTATTCTATTCATTTTACTACATAAGGTTTCCATGGCAAAAAGAACCTGATAAAACAAATCTAAAAATAAAATTCTTACTAATATGAATACTGAGTTGCCATAAAGAAAGATGTAGGTTTTCATGATAAAAATATAAGATAATGGGAGATATTATATTTGGTGACAAAAATGTTAAAATTATTAAATCTGAGTAAAAAGTAAATAGGAGTTCTTTGTGCTATTTTTGCAACATTTCTATTTTCTATTACTTCAAAATAGAACAAAATTTAAACTAAAATCTGAGCAAGAAAGATCGTATTTAAGTATTTAAAACATCTTAATACTACCAATATTTAATAAGTAATCACGAAGCCTTAATTGCTAACATGTTTCCAAATTCTTGTGAATATATTTTCTCCTGAACTGTGATAAAAGAAAAAAAGACATCTACCAACTGAAATACAGTCTTAAAAATAATCATGGTCTTCACACTGTCTGCCATATTAAAATGGCATAATCAAAAAGCCTCTAAATTATATTTACAAAGACCAGATACATAAGAAAAAAGTAATTCTGTGAA
The DNA here is from genome assembly GCA_963573385.1 of Cacajao melanocephalus. Taxonomy (NCBI): domain Eukaryota; kingdom Metazoa; phylum Chordata; class Mammalia; order Primates; family Pitheciidae; genus Cacajao; species Cacajao melanocephalus. The sequence goes on from CAUYLG010060681.1 coordinate 55,057, forward strand.
AACATAAAATTCCTGACTATTCCATAAGTTTAGAAAATAAGCATAATAAGAAAAATGATTTATAATTTAACATTTCATTCATATGTTTGGCATATGCTGTATTCCAAAAGCCATTATTCACTTAACTATAAATTTTGTAGTCAGCCTGAATACTTCTTCTTCCATATTACAAATTTAATTCAGATTAATATTGTGTTCAAAAGTTACGTTGATCTGTAGTACCTAGAAATTAGGCCAAAAAAGAACAACCACCAGGAAAAAAAAAAATCAAAGTGTCTGAAATTATTACTTCTAAGAGTGATGATGAATTTATTTCATTTCATTATTTTAAAATCAGGCAAGAAAGTCATTAAAGTCCTAAGATATAATACTACTATCCTATATTTATAAAACATTTCATAATTTATAAAGTACTTCAAAATCTCTAGTCTTATTTTAGTCTCACAAAATATTGCAGACTAAGTCAATACAGGTATCATAATACTAATTTAGTAGGTAAGTTTCATACCTATTATAATAGTAAAAATCATTTATTGTCTTATTCTCAAATTTAAATTTTTTTCCATTTTTATTTACAATTTTACATAAATTCTAAACAAACACCAGGTAATACATCATTATTTTCACTATGAGAACTGTCCTCTAAAAATTGATCGAGAATGACAGAGTAATCATTTTTACAATAGACTATCATGGTTTAAAAAAACAGAGCTCATTAGAAAATAAAGAAAAGACAAACTCAGGAAAACAACATATAAATTTAGTTACTTTATTAATAAAATAAGATAAAATAATCAAAAAAGGAATTCTGATTTATCTTTTTAGAATCTATTACAGCTATGAAATCCAGAGAAGATGGAAAGAAAATCGGTTTTAGTAATATATTCTCAGTTTTACTTTTTCTGAGTTTGTCATTTAAAATACAAATAGTAACATCATCAAGATTCTTTCATTTAGAATATTTTGTGCTTTTAAATGTCAACGTGAAAATACGTAATTTATGTATAAATTTAGTAACAGTGCAATCAATACATTTTTATTAAAGTGTAAATAAATACATATTTCAAAATATTTGTATGTAAATAAACTAACACACTAAAAATTACCCCAAGCTTGCATAATTTTAACCAAATCTGGTAACATACTGCTTTCACTGTGTTATTTCTAATTACAATACAACCAAGAGAATGCATTCCAAGAAAATGAACCTGTTAAAAAAGAGAGACATAATATCCTTTAACCAACAAAGCATCAATCATATGCTTATTTAACTTCAGCACCATAGTCTCTCATAAAAACATAAAGAATTCCCAAACAAAACAATTGAATTAGGCTTCCTAATCAACATCATTTAATAATTCAATTAGGATATAAATCTAATGTTTTTCTAGCATTTAAAACACAATATTTAAAGATCAATTAACATGTCGTTAAGTCTATAAAATACTTCAGAATTGATAATGTTAAGAAATATCATACTTGATGTATAAAATAAACCCTATATGTAAATAGCCTTCATTTTTAAACATTCCAAAATGGGCACAAAACATAATTGAAGTCTGACTGCAATGCTGCCCTGCAAACACACATACCTTAATGATGAGACTATCTTATGACATCTATTAAAGAAGGGTCTTCAGTAATAAAATATCTCTTTGAATAAGGCTCACACAGATCTATCCTGAAAATTATGTATTATGATACATGAAATACTGTATATTATGAAATGTAATAAAACTCTTCCCTTAAAAAAGATTAAGATTTTTAGTAGAATCCATGCTTGCTTGCATGACCCTCTGAAAATGTCAAAGGAGAAAAAAAACAGTGACAAACTGTTATTAAAATACTTTGCTAGACAATACATCTTTAAAAAATCAACAATGAAAGAATTCAGTGCGAACTATAAACCATTTTTATATGGCAATATCAATTTTAAATTACAAGTTCTTATGAAATAACTCCTACAATAAATTACTTCTGTTCCAGATTAAATATTAAACCTAAAAGACACTTAATTTATGATTAATAAAATCCTCTTTCAAAACACAAGTGCTAGCCAACATTGTACAGAACCTTAACACAGCAGGCACTCAAAAGTATATCATATAAATAATAGCTATCTTCAAATCTGAACTGTAACATTTTTAACATTAAAATATCAAAACAAAACACTGAGGAACACTTTTAAATTCAGAAGACAAAACTTAATTCCTGTGTTTAATGATGTCTATTCATTACTACACTAACTAGATTCAATACGGTTTTAGCCTTGCCCATCAAATAGTCATTTTTAAACAGTACAATGTTCCAAAAACAATAAGCAAGTCATCAACCAGAAAACAGCATACCAAAGGAAACCTTAAAATAAATAGTACATATGGGAAATTATACTGTTGATTTTTTTAGAGATCAGTAATCACTGAATCACATCAAAGTATTAAAGCACTGGAAACTTCTTAAGTTATTATACATCCAATTAATTACATGAAATATAAGTTTTAACACTGAGTCAATAAAATGTTCTCTACCTTTTTATACAATTAACTGTGTATTTATCAAACTGTAAATTTATCACATTTAAAGTTATTTATAATAATTATGTTTTCCACTATAAGGTTAAAGCATGCAAAGTTAATAAATTGGCTCCCCCCAAATCAAACCCATATATATTCATTTATTTGTTAATGTCATATACATAAAACCTGGGTCGTAACTTTTTAAATTCTAACATAAAGAACACATATTTAAAAGTTACAATAAATTACTGACTTTTTTGGTTTTGTTTTGTTTTGTTTTAACTAGAAGAGATTTGCAATGGTCCCAATGCAAAGACAAGACAAAGGTTTGAGGGGATGCATATCCTAACTACCTTGATTTTATCAATTCACATTACATGCAGACATCAAAAAATCACATGTACCTGCAAAATATATACAACCACTATACATCAACTGAAAACTTTTTGGAGTTTTTTTAAATAGTGTTTTTATTTATTGCCAAATCTCTACAAATTAATGATCTGCTAAAAAAAAAATACTCTGTTATGGTTTAAAAATGGGGATGCAATATGGTAAAGGTTAACTACCAAAGTACAATTAAAAAATTTTCAAACATCTTAATATGCCAAATCCATGAACAAGTTATACCAATAAGCACATCATATTATCTTAAAACAATATGATTAAATATCTATCCCAAGACCTACATAGAATTTCAGCAATCAAGTGGAACAGTATTCTTTAGTGTAAAAGTATTGCAACTCAAGTGATGCAAATGCAAAAGGTTTTAAAATCATACATTCTATCCATTTATGTATCTGCAAATAATCAAATGAGGCTACTGTTTTTATTAGAATTCCTGTTTGCTAACACAAAAGCTTTACAGATAATTAAATAATTATAAAATTACATATGGTTCTGGCCCAAAACGACTTTTATGAAACAGATCATAAAATATTCCAATGCCTGTATATAATGTAAAATAATACACTGATAGCTTAAAAAAACTATAAACATTTTCCTCCCTAACAAGCGAACATTATGTTTCCTTAATATAGGAGAAAAAAATCCACATGCACAACAAAAATGCCCTGTATTCTTAATAATCAACAACTAGTTCATCAACAAACTAATAATGAGCTATACCCAGCATACTGTACTCAATAATAGAACACTAATGCACCCAGTAACTTACTGCCTTATGCACTTGTTTTTCATCCTTGCTATGTCTTTAGCAAAACAATCAGTAAGATACAGTTATCAATCAAAAAGTATTTACTGACCTCCTATTACATATTTTACACTGTTCTGTTAATATATGTATTTCTATTTTGATTTCCAAATAAATCCCAAATAATTCAATACTATTAAAAAATATGTATCCCTGAAATTTTAGGCAGGAAGTGAAAACTAGTTTTAAAGACTAACAGCATTTAATAACTTTTACTATTTGTATACACTTTTAAATATGGGATATATTTTGATTCTCTTTCATCAAAACTGTATTTCATTAAGCATTTCTGGCACTCGGTGCAACAGAATTAAGAGCCAGAATTTGAGTACCTAGAATTAACAGCATATAAGATAAAGATAAAATATGATGCTATCAGATAGTGAAATGCTCAATATTGCCATCCATGGCATTAAAAATTATGAGTAAAACAAGTGATGGTTATAAAAACAACTGCCTAGCCTCCATTATATTTATGATACGATAGCAGCAATTAATATTTTAAAAGCTGTTAACTTTACAGTTTTAAAAATTGTAGTCAAAATGAAATATTGATTTTAAAAAATAAGCCATAACACATCCCAAATCAAGGCCAAACCCACCCATGACCAATTATGACTGAGTTCACACATGGAACATTCTGCTTTGTCTACTCCCCTGAAAGACACAAGGTGGGGACACGCGGCACTGCCTTCCAATGGTTTTATTCTACGAAAACAGGCAATGACAATGAAAACATTTTAAATAAGCCATTCCACTTAAACTTGTCAAAAAAACAAACAACTTCTGTGTAATAGTGTTAAAATGATAGAAGAAAACTAGTTCTTGAAACTGATCATTCCAGTGCAGAATGGGCAAATTAACATCAAAAAAAGCAAAATATCAAGTCATTCCCATTAAAACAGCATTAATTATGCACCTGCACTGAAATTTTTCTGGATGTGAAAATTATCAGTGTGGCATTACACCTACAGCAAAACAAAAGTTAAATATTTTATTTATTGAATTAAAGCATTTGTAATTTGGTTGGGGCAAGTAACTATCACTAGGGAGAGGTTATACCTAATGAATTTTAACTATGCACTGTAATGCAAACGTATTAACAAATGAAATGACTTATTTAATATTTTTCAACAGAATTTATAAAACATTTCAAATAATATGAATATTTTAATGTTTTTCTATCAGTTAAAATATTATTTTCAAAACAATTTAAAAATGTTATGTTTGAATAAACACAACCTAATTATGAAAATAATTATATATAATCCTAAGAATCATGCATTTTAAATGGACAAAAATCTAAAAGTTATTATTTTAACTGGAGAAAATTATCTCTCAGAAAAAAATATAATGACATTTTTTACAACTTTCACTTTTTCAATTTCAGAATTTATTTTTTTAAATATGTAACTTCTATTTATATAAAAAATAGAATTGAGGTTAGATACCAGCAGAAAGTCAGCAGCAGTCTTTTCTTCTCAAATATGTGTACTGACCCTGTTTTCTAGGGTCCCAAAGTGACTTACTGGCCTTGAATATTACTTATATATCATGAAAAATTACTCAATTTTGATATTTAAAAAAAATACATTCTTACCTCAAAAAACATCATTTTCTAATATGATGAGGTCCTCCTTTAGAACACTTAGCATTTAAACTTCTTTCTCCTTACTACCTAGAAATTATTTCACCACCCTAAAATTACCATGTTTTCCTTTCTTTTACCCTTGGCTTTGTTCCTTTCCTTACCTCTTCTTTTACGCCCTTCTTTGTTTTTGTCTTTTCATATTTCATTCTTTCTTTAAGCCAGCAGCATACAGACCCAAAGTGGCCTATGTCACTTGGTCTCGTATAGCTAAAAAAAAAAAAAAAATTCTTACTATTTTTAAGGGAAGAAAAACAAGCCAGTAATCATCTGGGAGAGCATGAGGGGATTTTAACCCACCAGACAAGCCTGTCCAATAAAACTCAGACTTGAATCAAGTGATTGTAACTTCTCATGCAAACACATAGAGCTCTTGGAAAGCATCCAAAAAAAAAAATTTTTTTTTGGCCTTTTCTCTCCTGTCTAGAAAAGAAAACTAAAAAAATAATTGGACTATAATAATTCAATCTCTTTTACAAGTCTATTTAACATGAAAATGTTTTAAATGAAATCTTTGTAAGTTAGGACTTTAAATGTTTTGACTATTTTAAATTTCATTTAAACATTTAAATCTGAGGGAAGGCTCAACTCTATTTTCTACTTCCCATGATGTTTGCTCCAATTAGATATCAGTTACTAAATATGTAATTGCTAGATTAGTCAAGAACAAAAACCCTCATTTTTACAATTAAGAAAATAATTAACCAAAGTAATTCTATGGCCTCTAAAAACTTGTTTTTCAGCATATTATCATATTTAAATAGGTTATCTTCAAACAGGGTTTTCTTAAAACAGATTAGCTTTGTTACAATTTACAGATAATGCTGACTTTAAATTAGAAAAATCGTGTAAATTTATTTAAAGAAAAAGCACATGTTTAATGCCAGATGCAAACCAAACTTTATGCCAAATATCTAAAGTTAATTAAACAATTACCAAGTAATACACCTAGGAGAGGTGTCCAAAGAGTATGTATTCCACAATATATCTAGTCACACTAATCTTCATGTTGCCTATTCATTGATGCTTACAATAAATTATTATTATTACTATCCTATCACATGTCAAAATGCACTTATTGTTGTAGTATGTTCAAATCCAAGTAATGTTCACATTTAACATCCTTAACTACTGAGTATATAATAATATTAAAATGCTGAACTGGAATAAACTAAGTATCAAAGTGTCTACTGCTAGAGGTAAATTCACAACTCTAAAATACTTATTCTGCTGCTTTGAGGATAGAAAACAACTTCTTTCCAAGTATTGACCAAATCAAGTACATGTCTTTTATTGGTACTGATTTGAAAAAACGGCCAGAAACTCTTTCCATACTGTTTCACATAAAAAATAGTCACTGATTTACAGAACAGTAGACTGGCACAGAATGCTATTCTTTAAGAGTACATCTGCATACTATTGTCCTGAACATGTTCCAATGTCCCTGGACACATACCATATTGCCAATTTATATTGCTACTGCTCCTATTACCTATGGATATTCCAGCCCATTCAAAAAGTGCTGTTTTAACTTTCTAACTATAACTCAAAACTCAGAAGCCAAAAAACAAAAAAGTAGTAAACGTAAGTAAATTTAAAAAAAAAAAAAGAAAAACTTTTGCATGGCAAAAGTGCTATAGGCAAAACCTAAAACTAAATGACAAGAAAAAAAATTTACAACTCCTATCACATATGAGGAACTAATATCTTTAATTTATAAGAAGTGCCTAGGAATGTAGAAGAAAAAGATTAGCAATTCAGCAGGAAAATGAGCCAAGTATACAGTCACAGAAAAAGAAATCTTAATGGTTTTTAAACATACCATTCCCAATCAGATTCATGATGGAACACAAATTAAAACCAACTCAGATACCATTTCTTGCCTGTTAAAATGGCAAAAAACAAAATAGCTGAACAACACACCACTGATAAGAATGTGGGAAACAAGCATTCTCAATCCACTGCATATAAGCATGCAAAATGGTATAATCACTAAGGAAGGAAATCTAGCAATATCTACAAAAATCACAGGGGCCTGTACCCCCTGACTTAGCAATCCCATACTGAGAATGTCCTCTACAAATATACCCAAATTTGTACAATATATTTATAAATGACATAATTTATGTAATTGCAAAACAATGGCATATCTTAGTGTCTAGTGATCAACTGGCTACTGATTGAAAGAATTAAGCAACCTCCTAATACTAGACTACTATACCACAGTTCCAGAAAAAAAGAGAAAAAAAGGGAGCAAACACCTGTTACGTTGGGGGAAAAAGTATGATGTATATATGTATATACTAGTTTAACTTTCATGTAAATATCCTGTTCTTTGTGTAAATACTAGCTACTTTTTGGATAAGAATATAAGAATATATTATTTTTTCTCTTATTTTCGTTAACACTAATTACACATAGAGAGCACTGGCGCAGATGGTGATTGGTGGAAGAAAGACTTCCTGGTTTGTATTTTTTTAAATAATTTCATTTTTGAACCATGATCCTTTCTAAAAATAATAATAAATATTGATTTTGACAAATATTAGAGGTAAACTACTGCTCTAGATCTCTCAAATAACCTATTACATTTCCATCAATAATTTAATAGGTGTTTCCAAACAGGGTGCTGAGGTAGTATCAAGGCCTGTACAGGGCCAGGTGCGGTGGCTCACGCCTGTAATCCCAGCACTTTGGGAGGCCAAAGGGGGCAGATCACAAGGTCAGGAGATCAAGGCCATCCTGGCTAACACAGTGAAACCCCATCTGTACTAAAAATAATAAAATTAGCCAGGCATGGTGGTGGGCGCCTGTAATGCCAGGTACTCAGGAGCTGAGGCAGGAGAACTGCTTGAACCCGGGAGGCAGAGGTTGTAAGTGAGCCAAGATTGTGCCATTGCACTCCAGCTCGGGCGACAGAGCAAAACTCAGTCTTAAAAGAAAAAAAGTCTTGTCTATACTGTACATCAAGGCCTGTACAGTCACTGAAAATGTTATTTCAGAACTTACTATATGCCAGACTCCTGGAAAAAAAAGATCAAGCTCCAAAATCTTATTAAATACCAGTATAACATGGTCAGTTTAGAGCTAGAAAATGTGTAATATGTACACTGGATAATACCAACAGTGCTCAATAAAAACTGACAGAAAGGACCCACAACTAACAACATGTTCAATGGTGAAAGACTAAAAGCTTTTCCTCTAAGAATAGGAACAAGACATGATGCTCATTTATGCCACTTCTATTTAACATAGTACTAAAAGATCTAATCAGAGAAATCAGAGGGACAAAAAGAAAGAAAAGGCATCTAATTAGAAAGGAAGAAATAAAATTATCTGTTCACAGATGACATGATATTATAAATAAAAACTAAAGATTCCACATGCAGAAGAATTATCATAACTAATAAATGACTTCAGCAAAGTGGCAGAATAAAAAAAATCAACATAAAAAATCAGGTGCATTTCTAAACACTTATAAGGAACAATTTGAAAAAGAAATTAAGAGAACAATTCCACTTACAGTAGCATCAAAAGGAGTAAAATTCTTAGGAATAAACTTAAAAGAGGTAAAAGACTTATACACTGAAAATTACAAGATATTACTGAAAGAAATTAAAGACACAAACGGAAAGACATCCTGTGTTAATGGAATGGAATATTTAACATTGTTAAAATGTCTATACTACTCAACGAAATATACAGGTTCAATACAATCCTTATCAAAATTCCAAGGTCCTTTTTTGCAGAAAAAGAAAAAACCAACCTAAAAATCATATGGAATCTAGGGACCAGAAATAGCCAAAACAATCTTGAAAAGAAGAATCCAATTACAGTCCCACACTTCCTGATTCTAAAACTTATTACAAAGTTACAGTAATAAAAACAGTGTCGTACTGGCAAAAAAAAAAAAAGACCAAATACATGAAACACTGTAGAAACAAATTCTTGCATAAAAAGTCAAATGATTTCCAACAAGCGTACCAGCACTATTCAGTGAGGAAAGGGCAGCATTTCCACAAATGGTGCTGGGAAATTTGGATGTCTATGTGCAAAAGAACGAAGCAGGACCTTTAGTTTGATCTATATGTAAAAATTATCTAAAAATGAATTAAAGACCTAAAACATAGGAATTAAAACTATAAAACTCTTACAAGTGCGGGACATGGTGGCTCAAGCCTGTAATCCCAGCACTTTGGGAGGCCGAGGCGGGCGGATCATGAGGTCAAGAGTTCGAGACCATCCTGGCCAACATGGTGAAACCCCATCTCTACTAAAAATACAAAAACTAGCTGGGTGTGGTGGTGTGCGCCTGTAGTCCCAGCTACTCAGGAGGCTGAGGCAGGAGAATTGCTTGAACCTGGGAGGCGGAGGTTGCAGTGAGCTGAGATTGTGCCACTGCACTCCAGCCTGGTGCCTGGCGACAGAGTGAGACTCTGTCTCAAAACAAAACAAAACAAAACAAAACTCTTACAAGAAAATATAGGCCAAAAGCTTTACAACATTGGATTTGGCAATGATTTCTTTCTTTTTTTTTTTTTTTGAGACAGTCTTATTCTGTCACCAGGCTGGAGTGCAGTGGCGCAATTCTGGCTCACTGCAACCTCTGCCTCCCAGGTTCAAGCAATTCTCCTGCCTCTGCCTCCCCAGTACCTGGGACTACAGGCGTGCACCACCACACCCAGCTAATTTTTTGTATTTTTCAGTAGAGACGAGGTTTCACCATGTTGGCCTGGATGGTCTCAATCTCTTGACCTCGTGATCTGCTCGCCGCCGCTTCCTAAAGTGCTGGGATTACAGGCGTGAGCCACCGTGCCCTGCCTGGATTTGGCAATGATTTCTAAGTTTTGACACCAAAAGCACAGGCAACAAAAGTAAAAAAAAATACATAAAAATTAATAATTTCTGTGCAACAAAGGACACACTTAACAGAATAACAAAGAAACCTATGGAATGAAATAAAATATTTGCAAATCATTACTTGATAAAGAGTTACTATCCAAAACACACACAAAGAACTTCTACAACTCAACAACAAAATAACCCAATTTTAAAATGGGTAAAGTATTTGAAAAAACATTTATTCAAAGGTATGTAAATGGCCAAGAAAAGCACATGAAAATATGCTTAGCATCACAAATCATTAGGGATATGCAAATCAAAACAAAAAGATACAACATTACATCCATTAAGATATCTATCATTTAAAAAAAAAAAAACAGAAAATAACAAGTGTTAGCAAGGATGTGGAGAAATTAGAATCCTTGTACACTGTTGGCTGAAATGTAAAATGGTGGTATGATCACTATAAAAATAGAATGGCAGTTCCTAAAAATATTAATAATAAAGTTATATTAGGATCCAATAATTTCACTTCTGAACATATACTCCAAAGAACTGAAAGCAGGGTCTCAAAAAGATATTTGTATACTCACGTTCATAGCAGCATTATTCATAATAACCAAAAAGTAAAAGCAACCTAGTGTCCATCAATAGATGAATGGATAAACAAAAGGTGGTGTGTATATGTATGTATGTGTGTGTGCGTGTATGTGTGTACGTGTGCATGCACACAAGTACACACATACACAATGTAATATTATGCAGCTTTTAGAAGGAGGAAAATTCTAACACATGCTACAACATAGATGAATCTTGAGGGCACTATGCTAAATGAAATAAGCCAGTCACAAAAGACAATTCTGTGTGATTATAATGAACAATCTGAAAAAGAAATTAAGGTACCTAGAAGAGGTACCTAGAGGAATCAAAGTCAGAGAGGCAGAAAGTAGGTACCTAGAGGAGTCAGAGTCACAGAGACACAAAGTAGAATGGTGGTTTTCAGGAGCGGGAGGAAAAGCAGTGTATTGTTGTTTAATGGGTATAAAGTTCAGTTTTGCAAGATAACAAGAGTTTTGGAGACTGGTTACACAACAATGTGAATGTACTTACCATCAATAAATTGCATAATTAAAAATGAATTAGATGGTAAATTTTATGTTATATATATTTTACAATTATTTTTTAATTTAACAGGTAAAACTGATAGAAAGGCATAAACTTGCCATGTACTGCCATCAAATTCAGTTAAGGAAGAAAAGAGTGACAAAACAAGAAGTATTATCTTTATATTCAAAACTTTACCAAAGAAGTAGAACGCATGAATTATTATCTCAAGGAACAAACAATACTAAGGGCACAGAAATACAGTATCTGTGAAATATTCAGCTAGGTAAGTTAGGCAAAAATTTAATCTTAAGAATAAATCGCACAAATAAGTGGGATTGATTTAGCAAGAGAAAAAAGGATAGTATTCCAGGAAAAAGTGGAAACTGTGAAAAATAAGAATAAAGGGAAAAAGAAATATTAATATGGCAGGTCCAGCCTCACTAGCTATAACAGAGCTTAAGTCAGTTCTTAAGCAGGAAAGCAATATTATTTAAAAAAACAGTAAATACCTGATTTGTCTGGAATTTGGTTATAAGTAAACCTAGGAAAAGTGGTGGCACCTGACAAGCCTGAGGAGATACTACTGCAATTCAGACACACATAAAACGGTTAGGATTAAGGAGTCAGAAGTAGAAATAGAAAAGCAAGGAATCAACCTAAAGAAACAAGACAGTAATGGTGACAGGTAAAATACAGAGAATAGAAGTGAACATGACATAAGCAATAGATAACATTTTCTAGCCTATGAAACCAAAAGAATCCATTCATTCAAAAATTACTTTTGAGTAACTATCATGTGCCCAACACTTTTCTAGACAGAGGATATAGCAAGGAATAAGAAAGATAACCTCCTTATTTCCACTGAGTTTACACTTTGGTGGTGGAACATGATAAACAAACAATAACAGAGAAAAACAACTGATATTATCAGAAGATTTTTAACAAGACCCAAAAGTACTTACCATTAATAAATTGGGCTTCATCAAAATTAAAACCTCACACTCTTCAAAAGACACTATTAAGAAAATGAAAAGATACACACATAGAAAAAGTGATCACAATGCATACATCTGACATAACTTGTATCAAAAATATAGAACTCTTATAACCTGATAAGAAAACAACCAATTAAAAAAAAAAGATTTAAGTGGGCGCAGCGGCTCATGTTTGTAATCCCAGCACTTTGGAAGGCCGAAGGGGGCAGATCACTTGAGGCAAGGAGTTCAAGACCAGCATGGCTAACATGGTGAAACCCTGCCTGTACTAAAACTAAAAAATTTTTAAAATGAGCTGGGCAGGGTTGCTCACACCTGTAATCCCAGCTACTCAGGAGGCTGAGGCAGGAGAATCACTTGAATTCAGGAGGTGGAGGTTGCAGTGAGCTGAGATCGTGCCACTGCACTTCAGCGTGGGTGACAGAGAGACACTCTGTCTTAAACAAAAAGAAGGCAGAAAATATGAACAGGCATTTTACAAAAGAAGAGACAGGAAAGGCTAATAACGTACATTAAAAGGTACTCAACATCATTAGACAAAGGGATAACCAAATAAGATACCACTACACACTCACTCAGACTCAAAACCACAATAAGGTAACGCTACACACCCATTCAGAATGGCTAAAATTTGAAAGTCTAAAAATAATACCACCTGTTGGTGAAAATGTAGTGCAAATGGAGTTCTCAAACACTGCTGGGAAGAGTATAAAATGGCACAACCACTCTGCAAAACTCGCAGTTTCTCACAAAGTTCAAGTTAAACATACATTTCCCAAACAATTGAGCCAAATCATTCCTAAAAATTTACTCAAGAGAAATGAAAGCTTTTGTCCATTCAAAAACTTGCTCATGTATATTCACAGTAGCTTTATAGGAAATAGCTAAAAACTGGAAACAGGCTAGGCACGGTGGCTCACACCTATAATCCCAGCACTTTGGGAGGCCAAGGCAGGCAGATCATCTGAGGTCAGGAGTTCGAGACCAGCCTGCTCAGTATGGTGAAACCCCATTCTAATAAAAAAAACAAAAAAATTTGCCAGGTGTGGTGGCAGGCACCTGTAATTTCAGCTACTGGGGAGGCTGAGGCAGGAGAATCACTTGAACCCAGGAGGCAGAGGTTGCAATGAGCCAAGATCACACCATTGCACTCTAGCCTGGGTGACAAGAGCAAAACTCCATCTCACCAAAAAAAAAAAAAAAAAAAGAGAAAAGAAAAATGTGTGTGTGTGTGTGTGAGTGTGTGTGTATGTGTGTGTGTATGTGTGTGTGTATGTGTGTGTGTGTAAGAGAGAATGAGAAAGAGCAA